>CAUYQU010093844.1:0-77906 GCA_963574635.1 Cheracebus regulus | reverse complement strand
TATATTTATTTTTTGTAATTAATATTCTAAAAATGCATAAAAAATTTAAAAAAAAAAAAAAAAAAAAAAAAAAAAAAAAAGTCAAACTATCTCTGTTCATGTTGATATGATTTTATACGTAGAAAACCCTAAAGACTCTCTCAATAAGTTATTAGAACTGATAAACAATTTTAGCAAGGTATCAGGATACAATCGATGAATAACAATCAAAACAATCAATAGCAGTTCTATACACCAGTAACTAGTCAAATCAATAACACAAGTCCATTTATAACAGCCACAAAAGAAGTAAAAGATCTAGGCATAAATCTCACCAAGGATGTAAAAGATCTCTGCAAAAAGAACGACAAAACACCACTTAAAAAAAAAAAAAAAGGAACGCTTGACAAAAATAAGCAGTGTGGAAAGGACTCCCTATCTAATAAATGGAGCTTGGACAGCTGGTGAGCTGTATGCAGAAGAATGAAATTGGATACCTACCTTTTACTACATACAAAAATTAACTCAAAATACCTTAAATATTTTAATGTAAAAACTCAAACTATAACAATCCTAGAAGAAAACCTAGGAAATACTATGCTGGACATAACCCCTGACAAAGAATTTATGATGACGTCCTCAAAAGTAATTGCAACAAAAGCAATCATTGGTAATTTGGACCTAATTTAAACTAAGGAGCTTCTTGCACAGCAAAAGAAACCACCGACAGAGTGAACAGATTACCTACAGAATGGGAGAGAATATTCACAAAATATGCATCTGATAAAGGTCTTATATTGAGAACCTACAAGTAGCTTAAATAATTAAACAAGTGAAAACTCCATCAAAAAAATGGGTAAAAGACATGAACAGACACTTCTTAACAAGAAGAGATACAAGTAGCCAACAAATATATAAAAAAAAAATTCTTAATACCACTAATCATCAGAGAAATGCAAGTCAAAACCACAATGAGATACCAACTCACACCAGTCAGAATGGTTATTATTTAAAAGTAAAAAAATGACAGATGATGGGAGGCTGCAGAGAAAATGGAATACTTACATACTCTTGTTGGGAATGTAAATTAGTTCAGCCACCATGGAAAGCAGTTTGGAGATTTCTCAATGAACTAAAAATAGAACTACCAACTGACCCAGCAATGTCACACAAAAGAAAATAAATTGTTTGACTGAAAAGACACAGGTATTTTTATGCTCATAGCAGTACACTTCACGACAGCAAGGACACAGAATCAACCTAGGTGCTCATCAGTGGGGAAGCATATAAAGAAAATGTGGTTCATATACAACACAGAAAACCATGCAGCCATAAAAAAGGAAATCATATCCTTTGCAGAAGCTTGGATGCAGCTGGAGGCCATCATCCTAAGTAAATTAACTGAAACAGAAAGCCAAATATTGCATGTTCTCCCTTATAAGTGAGAACTAAATGTTGCATACATGTAGACAAACTTGGGAACAAAAGACACCAGGGACTACTAGAAGGGTCTGGGAGGGAGAGTAGCAAAGTTGGAAAAACTAACTATTGGATACTATGCTAACTACCTTGGTGACAGGATTAATTGAACGCCAAATGTCAGCATCATGTGATATACCCATAAAATAAACCTGTACTAGTACCCCTTGAATCTAAAGATTGAAAAATAAATAATGGCAAAATTAAAAGAGAAATTAAAAAATAGTTTGCTAAGTGAAATAAGTCAGACACGAAAGGACACATACTGTATAATTCCACTTACACAAGGTAGCTATAATAGTCAAATTCTCAGAGACAGAAAGTTAAATGGCATGTGCCAGGGACTGTGGGCAGGTGTTTGGGGAGTTAGTGTTTACTGGGCACAAAGTTTCAGTTTGGGAGGATGAGAAAGTTCTGGAAACAGATGGTGGTAATGCTGCACAATGTGTGAATGTACTTAACGCCACAGAATTATATACTTAAAGAAGATTATAATGGTAAATATTGTGTTCCATATTTTTGTCACAACAATAATAAAAGATGTGTAGGAATCTGCCAGATGAACAAGATGGAAAAGGGCATTGCCAGTGAAATAAACATAATGAAATCTGAAAAAAAGAAAAGCATCTTTGAGTGCAGAAAAGCAAATTGCAAATATCCAAAGTAATCCTAGTAATATACATTAGAAATTTTACAGTGCAGTACCTATGATTCATGCACACTCTACCTCTACCCGCTGTGAAACATTCATGAATCATAAACTCCTATATCATCTTCAGAGCAAAAATACATCCTATTTTACAAGAAATATTCATCAAAAAAAGAAAAGTAAGAACCCAGAAATTTCTAGAACCTTCGGAAAATAGCAGAAAAATAAATCAACACCACTGACAGGACCTGTTAATGCAGAGGGTCATGCTGTAAGACAGCTTGCATTTAATTCAAACTGTTTTGGAGTAAGATCAATTCTGTAACAAGATCAAGGCAGCAGAAATTTTTCTTCAGGGCTAAAAATAATAATTCCTTCAGGCACAGACATTAAATTCCATAACTTCTTGAAACTATTTTAAAAATGAGATGAATAGACAAAGATTTTTAAAAACACACGAGAACACACCTTTTTAGACTTACACCCAATTCGTTCGTTAGTCAAATGTGTGGGGGTTTTTTTCCCTCAGATCACTGGAGGTGGCAACATTCAACTTCTTCCTCTGCTTCTCACCATTTTCTATTTTCTCCAGCTATTTGTCTCTGAGCTGTTACACCTGTTACTGCAGTTGCCAGCAAGAAAGAGCCAGGAAAGGGAAAGAGAATCAAAGCACCAGAGCCGGTCAGTTCACTGGTAGGTGGAACCAGAAGTTTAAAGCAGCAGCAAAATTTAAATTTTCTCAGTGTCAGTGGACACTTTCTATAAAATAATTTTTTTGCCATTTCTCTAAAGAATCATGAAGCAACCACAAGAAAATTAAATCAAGGCTTATCAAGTAGATGTTTGAAACAGAAATAATGATTTACTTTGTAGGTAGAGGTACTTTGCTATTGAAAGGATTGTTGGCAAGTCCGAGCAACGCGGAAGAGAATAAGGACATTTCAGTCCTTAGAGAAGACAGTATAGAATAATAGCACAGAGACTCTAGGGTAGAACAGCTTGCATTCGAATCCCACCTCTGCAAGAGGATTCTATTTGACATAGGAAAAGCTACTTCATGGGCTTGTTGAGAGTATTAAAAATGTAGAAACTTTGAAGTGCTTGGTGTAGCTCCTGCCTTACAGTAGTATCAACTAAAATTAGGTGTTGATGCTATCATTATTAATACTATCTCTTAGCCATCTGTACTTCAGCATCCAAAGTGTCAGTTTGTTCTTTAAATTGCAAGTGACACATTTTTTCTCAATAAAAGAGCTAATAAAATTATAAAGTAGGTGATATTTCTTGGAATGTACCCGTTCCTCCATATTCTTTGACATTTCACTTTTTTGTCCATTATTTAAAATGCCTAGTACCTTCATGGTCACTCTAAACTCTTCTATGAGTTTATGAGTTAACAGGAAAACATGTTCCTTTTGGAGAATTGGAATTTAAAAAATACCATTTATTATTTACTTTTTTATTTGATGGAGTCTCACTCTATTGCTCAAGCTGCAGTGCAGTGGCATGATCTCAGCTCACTGCAACCAAACTTCACATCCCGGGTGCAACTGATTCTCCTGCCTCAGCCTCCCAAGTATCTGGGATTACAAGCCTGTGTCACCGCGCTGGCTAATTTTTGTATTTTTGGTAGAGATGGAGTTTTACTGTGTTGGCCAGCCTGGTCTGGAACTCCTGACCTCGGGTGATCTGCCCCACTTGGCTTCCCAAACACTTTCTTCTACATTTCAAACTCTTTGCAATTTACCTGCTATCCCATTTAATCTCTTCTTCCCTACCCTGAAGACAACCAGTCTCCTTCCTATTAACCAACCACTTAAAATTCTGCCTCCTTATGTACCTTAAATACAAAGAATACGATAGTCCCCATTATTTTAACAAATATCTATTGAATATATTCTTGATAACGAATCCTGCTTATATCTTTAGCTAGCTAATACGATACTCATCTTTGACATGGTTAAATGAATGATCTCTTAAACCAATTTAAAAAATGAATTCTACATTATAGGGGCATAAACACTTTTAAAAATATATTTTCTATTTTAAAGTTGACTTTATACTTTGCATAAATATAATGGACACCTTCTGTTTATTTTTGAATAACTATCAAAGTCTTACTGAAAGGGTCAGTACATCTAATCTTTCACAGAAAACTAAAAGGTCAAATGTAAAAATTGTAGGTTTTGTGGTTCACAGATGGACTCTGCATATTATTCTTTGTTTAACTTTTGTCCTTTGGTTCCATATTTTGTTTGTTTTTATATTCTTACCAACCTTTTAAAATGAAAAAAGTTTTCTATCTTACTCGTCTCTCAAATACAGGCCATTTTACCCGGTAACTATACTTGGTCAATCTATGCTTCACTATACATGTTCTTTACTATTTTAAAATCAATACTGACATATTTCAAGTAAATTATTGTTTTCACTACCACCCATTTTCAGATGTAAGTCCATAGGTTAACATAAATAAGAAAGTAGCAGCAAAAAAGAAAAAAAAAAGAGAGAGAACTTCAAGAAAAACATTTTAAGTCAAGGGAAAATTGCCAGCATTTATCTTCTCCTCCTAAATCCCAATCCTTCAATCCTAAAGGAACATATTATGTACAAGGAGGGTCATACTTTCACTCCATTCCCCATATATACATTTGTTATCCATTTGGCAAATTGTGTTTGCATTTCTTTTGGGATGACCTCACCAGCAGTAGGTATGTGGATCATTTGATTCAACACTACTTTGTAAGTATTTGTTCTCCTCAATCAGACACACACTCACTGCTGACAACTGGATATTTTGACTATTTGTAGAAATGCTAATGGAACAAAAAATTGTATCTTAAATAAGCCATGTTGGAAACAATATCAAGGCCTTGAGAATAATATACTTTATAACTTTGCTCAACACATAATGTAGGAAAATATCCAATTATGAGTCTAGAAATGGAATGAGACAGAGCCAGCAAATATTTTAATTATTTAATTGTTAACTGTTACCTCTTATAATACCTTCATAAAGTTTCCAGATCTTTTCCTTTCTCTTGATTTTGTTCTAAATACAAAAGTCCAAGCCTGCATTATATTACACCCAGTTTGAATAAGGAGTATCAACTCCTTAGGGATAAAATCAAACAGTTTTATTCTTCCCAAGATGCTTTCGGGCTTCTGTATTGATCTTCCCCATTTCTGTTGTGCAGCTGGTTTATCAATTATACCTCAATTTATGTCTGTAATTATTTTGTTAAACTGTCTCATTTTAATTAATATGATGCCTTATTCTTTAGTTTTTGATTTTTTTCTTCATTATTTTAAAACTAATTTTGTTTCTAAACACTGGGAATGAAATAGGTAGATCTGATCATTGCACACACTTTCTTATCTTTCTTCCTTGTATTTTCTCTCTGGTGCTGGGATAGAGAGGATGAAGAAACAAAAGTGTATTTATTAAAGGAATTATCTGTATTGAGGTTGCTCTAGGATTACTGAGATAGAGGAATGACCCCCAATAAATTCCACCCTTAAGAGTCTCAATGTGAAGCGATGATCCTGTGAACTAGTGGCACCTTATGGAATTCTAATGTGTCTTTTAGCTAACGTCCAGTTTTTAGCCTCTTGTCTTACAACTTGATGTGCATACCTCTCTTCTTCACATGTTACTGTCTCCTTTATTTTTATTTATAATTAGAAGCACAAACTCTGAGTTTTATGGATCCAGGCAGGATCGACCTTACCTACAAGACTGGGCAAGATCTTCAAGGGGACAGTTCATGCTTTCTTGCCAACTGCCCACTCCGTCACATTTTTCTCCAATGTTGTCTCCCCTGCTTTAGTTGTATTGACTCAAAACTAAGCAGCTATTCGATTAGAGTATTGAATGGTGATATTCCCTTTTTTGTGTGTGAATTTCTCTTGGATTTTCTTCCCTCTGTCTTGGCCAGACTCTTTCTGTAACACTAGACTAGCAAAAATTACAACCTCATCTACTTCTAAAATAAAGTTATGCAGGACTATTTGAGACCTATCTTAATTGGATTCTTGGGGAGTACTGTACTCAGAATCAGGAACTTTTTGAGATAAATCTAAAAAATTAATAATTTTTGCTCAACTACATTTTATTCAGGTTTTTATCTGTATTCTATTCTATAATCTCTGAGGAAAATAATCAATTCATACTTCTCTAAAGTATTTCTTCATAAGAACCTTAAAATAAATTGAATATATTTTTAAACCTTAGTGCATATACCCCAATATAACATCACAAAACTAACCTTTGGAAAAGAACTAATGTAATACAAAACATTCCCATCCTTCCAAAAACAGGTAAAAATATAATAATTTCTCTGAAGCCTAATTTAAAACACTGTGATGTCATAGACAGAGTGCTGATTTATTAATCTAAGGGAGAAAAACTACTGTGGTTCATAAACCTTGCTGTTTCTGAGTTTCATTCTTTTCATTTTCCCAATAATAACCATCATAAGATCCACCTGTTTGTTAGGGTCAGGTTAATGACCAAATGAAATTATGCAATATACGTATGTCAAAGAAATATAACCTCCTAAAAGAAAGTTAAGGCAGCTAACGTTCAGCAACATATCTTAGTTTGCAAGTAAAAAATTAGAAATACACTCAAACAATCAATAGATATTATGGTAGACACAAGTAATAATATGAATTAAGAGAATGTGTTGAACACCCTAATTTATAAAACCATTTAACTAACCCGTTTTTTAAATTTATACATTTGTTTGTTATTAGAACCACATTTTCCCTAGATAGAAGCTGCTCCATTATTCTGAAGGGAAATACAAATGATGAAAAACAGAAAAAACAGAGCTGGAGATGATCCATGATGGATACACAGTGTGAGTAAGCAATATATAATATTTGTTTTAAATCACTGAGATTTTGACTTTTTGTGTGTGTTTATAATATGAGCTAACTATCCTTAATGATACCATAAGTAAATAAAGTAAATAAACAGTTCCTGTATTAAGTGCTACACTAAGTGTTAATTACAGTATCCCTGGAGGTAAACAAGGGATTAGTTCCAGAATTTTTGAGTATATAAAAAAATCCACACAAACTGAAGTCCCACAGCTGGTCCAGTGGAACCTTTTGTATACAAAAGGTTGGCTCTCTAGACAGGTTTTATATTATATCTCTCAAAAAAGCTGCATATAAGTGGATCCGTGCATTTCAACCTTAGGTTGTTCAAGGGTCAACTGTGTTACTGTTTTATGGGATGAGAAGGCAGAGATGATACATGAAAATTTTATGTCTAAAAAGGAGGAATATGCAAATAATGATGGGGTGGACGAAATGGAATGTGAACTGCATGAAAGGGTAATTTGGAAGGAAATAATGCTTTTGTGTAGAAGAGAAATAGTTGAATATTTGAGTATAAAGCATAGTTTTATTTAGCAACTTTGCCTCATCTTTAGTATGATAAAAATAGGTAAAAAATTCAGAGAGACAAAGAGGGAGGAAGCTTCTTGTGTGAACATACTCTATTGATGTAAATACTTGAGGAAATTAGCTCTGTATTGGGTAGTGTGCTGATGAACACTTAAAAAAACTTTGAAGTGAAAGGCACTGATTTGTTGTATTTGATGATTTCAGTGGCATAAATATGTCCACCATAGCAATGTTTAGCTAGCAACATGACATAACTGCACGCAGAGTCAGGAAGAGACGCACATGACTGGCTCTCATGATTTCTGCATGATCTGGCTCCAGCATGTGACTGTGACCAGTTTCAGTGGCTGGTGGGAACTCCAGAGGAAAAAAGTCCACCTATAACTAACCCTGATTAGCATAACAGTTTTGAGAAAGCAGCGTTCTGGTAACATTTTTCTCAACTGAACACCATCAGTACAGCAGTCAGACAAAATAGCATTCACGCACCGCTTCTCAAACAACTTTTAGAAACCATAAAAGGCCCATTCTTAAAAGGGGAAGTTGGGGGCGGGGGAAACAAAAATTGTTGTTTGAAAAGAAACCACTTTGATCTCCATCAAAACACATTCGTTTTTTGTTTTTTGTTTTTTTGAGATGGAGTCTTGCTCTGTCACCAGGCTGGAGAGTGCAGTGGTGCAATCTTGGCTCACTGCAACCTCTGACTCCTGAGTTCAAGCGATTCTCCCGCTTCAACCTCCCAGGTAGCTGGGACTACAAGCACATGCTACCATGCCAGATAATTTTTGTATTTTTAGTAGAGATGGGGTTTCACCACGTTGGCCAGGATGGTCTCCATCTCTTGACCTCATGATCCACCAGCCTCAGCCTCCCAAAGTGCTGGGATTACAGGCATGAGCCAATGCACCCAGCCAACAGATTAGTTTGAAGTCAATTTGCTGCTATCTTCATAAATATATTTCCTTGCAAATTCCATCTTCCAAACTGAGCAATGAGTCAGCAGTAGGCAGTGCTAGAGAGTGAAAAGGATGAGGATGGAGGGACTGCAGGCAGCCCAGGTACCTCTAACGCATCCTCTTATTAGAAGACTTTTGAAAAGTAATTTGATAGAAGCTTTTCAACTTCTAGGTCACTAGTATAAATGCAGTCTCAGTTGATCATGAACAAAAGTGGGTGGTTAGTGGCCTGTGAAAACTACCTTCATGGTATTGCCCTTGTTCTTTCTAATAGAGACTGCCACTGCAGTTGGCATCCTTTCTTTTCCTTGTACCAGAAGCACAAAGGGTGAATAGAAATGTCATTTCAAGCAGTTTTTCAGCCTTTGTACCAGAGAAATTTGAAATATGAGAAAGGCCATCTTCTTTTTAACTCACAGGTAGAATTATTGAACAATAGTATGTTTCCTAGATCTTCCTGGATTTTATTAAAACGAAGGCTGAGACACTTTACAAGTAAAATCATATCTTACTTCATAGAAAGTTAAAATCACATAAAGGCACATAATTGAGAAATATTTAAATACAAAATGTATATTTTCTTGAGTTGAATCTTACACATGTAAGATTTATTTTGTTTTCCTTTTCTCTTATTTTTTCCTTGCTTCAGTAAATGAATTTCCATGAATGTAAAGGCAAAGATCTTATTATTCCATTAAATGAACATGTCCTAATATTTGTTTATTTCTATTCTTTATCATTACATTACTTTGACTAGCTTTTTTTTCCTTTTAAAGAGATCATAGGTTTTATTTTCTTTCTTTCATTTTTTTCACTAAAACCCTCCAAATTTCCATATAATATCTGTATCTTCATATAATTTTACTTCAATATTAAATAATCAATTAAAGCAAACTCCCTCTAGGTTCCTGGAGAAAGGCAACAAAACAAATAGTTGATCAGAGGCACAGAGAAGTACTTGGTAATGCCAAGAAAATTTCAGTAGCTATCCGTAATTGGTAGGATATAACAGAAATAGCCCTGTTTCAGAAGTGAAGAAAACTCAATCAACTGATCTTAAGCATCAGTTACTTTCTATGGGGTTAGCTTTCCACATCTCAAAAATGAGATTAATGTGTTTTGTTCTTTTTGCATCCTTTTCAATACAAATATTCCATGGAATCTTCACTTTTATATCATCCGGATTTAAGTGAGAGGGTGTCAATATTCGAATGGGACTTGAGCAAGATGGAGCTGTGCCTTATGGCACATCAGCTGATGGCAAAGACTGATGCTAGGATTTCCCGGAGTCACTCATGTTAAAATCTCCCCTAGGCTTCAAGGCCAGCTTCATGAATTCTCAGATCAGCAGCTCCTGCCATTCCCATGTAACACCAGCAGATACTCTGTTCTCTGAACATTCACATGTAAAATGATGTCATATTATGATTCTTATGATTGGTATAGCAAAGTAAAAACTGTCAACACCATATTTAGCCCAACTTGAAGCTGCAGATTCAGTCAAAGATAGAGCTTTTCCTAGCCAAAGATACTTTGGTCAGAAATATATAAACAGTGAAAACCAAGCCATCATCTTGCAAGTAATACATATACTCATGAATCTCTAGCTACAAATGAAATTATCAGCTAAAACTACCGCCTTCTTGTAAATGAATAAAAAACACAGCAATTACAAGATTTGCCTATGGCCATAAAATGAAGTAGGGTTTGCCTCAGAATTAGAATGCCTACCATCAGCCTTTGAGTACAAAGTTAATTCCCCTATACAAGACTGCAGTAAAAATAAATCCAGCTGGTGCAAAGGCATACAAGACAGAAAATAATAGTCAGCTGCACACTCTGGATGCAAAGTACAAAATATTCAAGTACATGTTTCCAATCCCTTCATTCTCTCCTGAAATGATTGCAGCTAATCCCTGCCAGCCAAACATTAGCTCTTCAATGTGGCGATCAATAGAATAGATTAGCTATGGAAGCCCTCCATCCATATTACCCTTGCTTTCCTTTCCAGATGGAATTTTCATTCACTAGAGTAGGAGGCAGGTGAGATTTTTCTCTCCATACACAAATATAGACTCATTAAATGTCAAGCTTGTCACTTCAGAATTTACACACATACACATACACACACACACACACTAAGGAACATACCTGTAGATTTAATAAAACAGCACCAACCCTCATGGCTTCACTAATTTCAAGGCTATACATCAGCTGTGGGAAGCGAGGAGGGCTTTGATTATTTGGTGGAAGCACTTCAATATACACAGTGCAGATGGAGTGCCTGAAGAGAAAGAGAGGCAAACAAGATGGTTACGAATCTGCATTACATTTAAGTTAGACTGCATTCTTTATTCAGTGGTTGGGTTTACAGGGGAGAAAATTTCCAAATTTTATGAAAAATAATAAAATCAAAATGAAAGGATAGAAAAATAAAACTACCACCAAAATATAATGGTTTTATGTAATTATCTAAGTAAAAGAAAAGTAATTGCCTCCAGTATCTGTTTTTCCTACTTAGATTAATAATGTGGATTAAAATTGAATAGCTATACAAATAAAGCTAATAAATTAACTTGCCTTGACTTCTGACTTTGTTTTTAATGCTTCTCTAATAGCAAAATCATTCTATAAACATCTGGTAATAAGAGTTGTCCTTGGGGCTTCTTTTCTATTAAACCAGCAGAGGGAGTATTGATTAAAATAACACACTAAAGAAATTATGGACTGTTTTATTCGTTCTGTTGCTGACATCAGTGGCTTAATGTAAGTGTATGTTAAGAGTCAGGATCATAAGGACTCCTATGTAAAATAGTTGCAAACAAATCTAAGTATGTTTTAAAATCCTCTCTAAAAAGTAAAATATGATAAGCTAGAAATTAGATTTAATAAAGCCCTTATATTGATAGGAGATTTTCTTGAAGGACAAGATACCTTATCATTACAAGGAAAAATAATTAGCATTGACATAGTCAACTTTTTAGATATCTCTGAACTTTGAATTTTTCTTATAAAACAAAAGCTGAAGAAGCACATTAGTTAAGGTTTGTAAGGTGGAAACATCGGCTGAAATGTATCAGTGAAACCTAAAAATTTATAAGGTTAGCCTTCCATCTTGAAAAAAATTAGATATGTATATATGTATACATACATGCATACACACACACACACACACACACACACACAACATTTTGTACAAACATACTACCACGGCTTTATGCTTTGGATCTATTTTAACAAAGTCATGATTTTAATTCAAAACACATGTGTTATAATATCTATTTGGGGGCTAGAATCTTCTATTTACTTATTTATTTGAGACAGAGTCTCTTTTTGTCGCCCAGGCTGGAGAGCAGTGGTGTGATCTCAGCTCATTGCAACCTCCACTTCCCGGGTTCAAGGGATTCTCCTGCCTCAGCCTCCCAAGTAGCTGGGGTTACAGGCCTCTGCCACCACACCTGGCTAATTTTTGTATTTTTAGTAGAGACAGAGTTTTGCCATGTTGGCCAGGCTGGTCTCGATCTCGTGACCTCGTGATCCACCCACCTCAGCTTCCCAAAGTGCTGAGCTAACAGATGTGAGCCACTGCATCTGGCCTAGAATCCTCTTAAAGTAAGCCCAAACTCTTTATAACTTGCTTCAATTAAAAGACAAGGTCACCACAAATATTTGTCTGAGTTTATTAACTAAACCATTCTACTTTCAAAAATCTTTTAAAAGAAATTCAGAACATGGACAGTAAAATTTGGTTTAATAGCTTGTCGCTTTAAATATACCTGAATTCAAGTGGCTTCTGAGCAGATTGTCAGTAGATAGATACCAATAAAATGTTAAGCATAAAAGCTACAGTCATTTAAGAATTTCATGCTTACATTTATCATGGTAGTGTTCTAAAGTAATCTCACTTTAAAATATTTTAACCTCTATAATTAGTTGAAATATCTGTATTCATTTCTGCCTCTGATTTTATCAATTTAATATCCAAATTTGCCAATAAAATTAATCAAATTGTATTTTTTAAATGGGTTCAAACTGACAATGATGAAATGTTGCTTATATACTTATAATTATTAATGGGGACACAAAACAATGGGAAGTTACAAAATTAATTTTATACTGCAAAGATTCCCACTTCCCATGTTGTGAGAGCAAAAGAGTTATCATTTTGAGGTAGGTTTAACATCCTTCCAAGTGGGGATCTGACCCCAACAGCAGCCCCACGATGTAAAACATTTTCCCTGATATTACCCTTGAAGATCTTGGCTTAGTGTCTGTTGATCAAGTCTTTAAAAATGTTATGAATCTCTTTCTTTTCTCTGATAGCACAGTGTCTATACATAACAAGTCCTACAACATTATTGGTAGTAGATGAGTGATGTTGAACATAGAATTTATAGCCAGATATTCCTGGATTATAATTGGGATGCTGCCCTCAGTGATCTGGAGCAAATTACTTCTTTCAGATTATTTCTATATAATAAATGAGAATAATAACAGCTAAGATCAGCATAAACATTAAATTTGTTTACTTGCATGTGTAAGTACATATATATATATTTCTATATATATGAAACATACTTTTATCATTTATTATTACTCAAAATAAGGCTTAAGATTTCTTATTCTACTTTATGAATAGTGTAAACAATCTTGTATTTTCCTCATTTACAGTCTTTATAATCCTTTATCATATTTATAACCTTTATAATATTTTAGACATTTTGCTTGAATCCTTTCACTTGGCTAAAGTCCTACAAAGGCAGGTACTCTTTCACCTCTCCCCAGCATGGGGTATGTTGGTGTTAGACTTTGAATATATCGGATCATATCTTTAGGGTAGGATACAACAATCTACAATTTTCACAATTTTCCAAGGTTCTACACACAGAAATTAGAATTTGAAGACCACTGCTTCAGCAGCTCAGGAAAAGCACAATATGTAGACTCACCTGTTTTTTAAAATTACCTCAGGAGAAAACTCTACAAACTCAATGTTCTCAATAACTCTGGACCCAAGAGACTTCCTCACTGTTTAACATTTTTTTTTTCACCTGGAACATACCTGTACTTCAGATTTCAAACTTTCTTTCAAAAGCCGACCTTAAACTCATATGAGGCACTTGGATATTTGTCACAGAGAAGAAAACTTTAAAATGTTGAAACAAAACGGACTCTGGACTCAGAACACAGAAACAAATTTTAGCCAACATGACCATCTCCTTGATCTGTCCTCACTCCTTTGGTTCCTCTGTTCCTTTCCACAATAATTCAAATGCTAGAATTGCTAATTATGTTTTTCCCCCTCTTGGGCTTGAATCTTGGAGTTATTTGGAGGAGATGATATTTCAAGGTCTTGCATTTTTCATCTTCAACAGTCTGGCACATCCCTACAATGTGTTTAAATAAACACCAGGCTTCTTGAGGGGTATTGCCTTTTAAAATGCTATCTCCTTTTTATCCCTGACGTCAGCACAATGTCAGAGTTAGCTTTCCTAAAATTGAATACCAATAGTATTAACAATCAAATAATAGTATTAATGCTGTAATAAATAGTAGTAATTCAACAGCATCATTTTAAGCACTTAATAGGGCAGTCATTATATAAATAATAACACTTTATGTGAGCATTTTGTATTTACATTTTATAGCTAGTGTTAAATGCATAAAACTGAGCATCTATATATGACAAATTCTATTTTGTAATATAGCCAGTATGATGTAGATAAATCTCCATTTCTAAAAATGAACATCATAAAGCTTTATTATATTTCATCTGATAATAAAGGTCAATGTAGAACAAAAGAGGTAATCTATTTCTTATATACTCTTGAAACCTACCCAATAGTCCCACAGATAGTTTTTTTGGGAGGAGTAGGAGGGCTAAAAATAGAAATTGACCCTTCTGGTCTTAAAGCTTGAAACTTAGATTTGTTTTATCTGAGCTCCTTCCTCCAAACAAACTTCAGGCCCCCCAAAAAGTATCAAAGAACTGAAACTCACGAGATCATGACATCCAATGAGATGCCAGACTCCTCATTCATCATGATTGCTTCCTTGCCTCTCCCTAGTTCTTGTTTTCTTACATATTGTTTCATTTCTTTACTGCTATATAAACCCTAATTTTAGTCAGTCAGTGAATTGGATTTGAGATTTATTACCCATTTACTCAGCTGCAGTACCAGATTAAAACCTTATTCTTTCTCAGTAATCGTTATTTCAGTGATTGGCTTTTTTTATGATCAGCAGCAGAATCTAGACTGAATCCCTCGTGTTTCTGTGACAGATTTTGGTTAACTGACCAGGAACACATTGCCTGTATCTTAGCTGCCTTAGAAGTGTCTCAGAAGAACTTCTAAGCAGTTTCCCACTCAATTTTTGTTGGAGGTATTTTGGTTTTTCTCTGGTCCCATAGCAGCAACCCCCAACTACATTCCTCATTGTCTAGTTAGAACAATGTTTAAAACTTTACATCTGTATCCAGATAGGTGAATGTCACATTCTTTGTGGGCATGGACAGGAGGATCCCTTCCTCTCAATTTGATAATTTTTTTTTAAAAGTTTTTATTTGTTGGTTGAACAAGCCCAAATGACTGAGAGTGGGAAGTGCCCTGATTGTGTTAACATGGACACTTTTAGGAAGGTTTCAGTAGGAACACCTTGGGAGCTTGTTTGTGTGTGGTGTGTGTATGTGAGCAAGTGTATATCTTTTGTAGGCACGAGACAGTGAGATTGGCTCCTCTCAATTTGAGAAATTCCTATGGAATTTTGGGTTGTGGGTTGATCAAGCCCAACCAATAGAAAGAGGAAGACCCCAACTGTGTCACTTTGGACACTTTTAGGGCTCGTCTGTTATTTCAGCAGTTGAATCCTGTTGGTGATTGTCTGTGTTTGAGATACTCATAGGAAGTTAGAATTCAGTACGCTAATATTCTTTGGAATCACTGTTTGGCTGCAATGTTCTCTGGAATCTGGAGTTTGCTATTGGATAGGAAGGTGGGACAGAGTTCCATGTATCCAGATTTTTGTGCTACTGCTCTAACCACAGTTGGGCCTGGTTAATTCGTGATGTTCTCTAGTGGTGCTGTTTCGTCCAAGTGTTGTTTGGAGTCTGGAGAGGTTTAGCCTTTAAGAATTAAACTGCCATGAAAACTGTTTTACCCAAAATTTTTCATTGGATTACCTAGTGGGGTCAAGAAGTGTGGCTACATAAACCAGTGAGTTTGCTATCTCATGGCTGGAGTTCTGAGGTAAAATGAACTGGATCTTTATGTGTGTGTATATGTGTCTTAATGTGTTTATATATGTTCATGTATTATGGGTTTTTTTTGTCAACCAAATTGGTTTATAAATAAAAGAGTACACATAAATTAAGTAAACCCAAAGTATTTTTCTAATTCTAATGATTTAAGTAAACCTCAATAAACAAGCTGGCTTTAAAAATTTGATTAAAAACAGGTATGTCTTTAGAATTGTCAGCATACTTTTTTGTCTGGGTTTTATATATGACGCTGCTAGATATGAGTGTGGTGTCAGGGTTTGGCATAGAAGGTTATAAAACTGTAAACCCAACCAAAATAAAATAATTTTGGCTTGTGTACCTTCTTTGAAAATGAGAGTAATTTAATGTTGTTAGCTCAATCTTGTGAGTTACTGGCAAAAATATCTATATATTTAAAGTTTAGTTGACCTGACATTAGCCAGCTATGTAAAAAAAGTAATGACTAAGGAAAAAATTTAACTTCATTTGTTATTATTACTATTTTTGAGACAGAGTCTCACTCTGTCAGCCAGGCTAGAGTGCAGTGGCATGATCTCTGCTCGCTGCAGCCTCCGCCTCCCAGGATCAAGCAATTCTCTGCCTCAGCCTCCTGAGTAGTTGGAATTACAGGAACAAGCCACCACAGACACCTGGCTAATTTTTGTATTTTTTTTGTAGAGATGGATTTTCACCATCTTGGCCAGGCTGGTCTTGAACTCCTGACCTTGTGATCCACCTACCCTGGCCTCCCAAAGTGCTGAGATTACAGGCATTAGCCACTGCACCCGGCCAGAAAAAGCTAACTTTAAATGATGGTGTCTAATATCTCATTTTTCAGAAGAAATCTCAACTATTAAAATGAAAGAATTGAGTACATGTCAATTGAATAAATGTTGTAGGTATTCTTTATGTATAATTTAAATTTTTTAAATTGTTTTTGATGCTAAATGGATGTCTGGGTCATTTCCAATTAAGAAAAAGCTATGGGGAAACATATTTCTAAAAATTGTGGAACAGTTCTCCTCTGTAAAATGCTAATATCTGATAGTCAGCTCAGGATTTCTTGCTTCTCTGGTGTTTAGTAAAATTTAAGGCTACTAAGGATAAGAAATCTAAAGAATATTGGTTTTTATTGAGAAAACAAATCGTTTTGTCTGCTTCAGAAGTTACCTCAAGGTTAATTCAAATTATAGACTTGAAATAGTCATTTATGAAACAAGGTATAAGAAAACCAGTAAGTAGAAGAAAAAGATGTGAAAAAAGTTATAGATATGAAAATATATTTTTGGTAAAGAAAGTGATAATGAAAATTAAAGATTCCTGGCAAAAATCGCATAAAAGACTAACTTTTGTAAGTTCTAAACAGAAATAGTACATTACATATTTTGTTATTTGGAAAACTAGCTGAGAATAGAAGTGTTTAAATGATGTTTATTTCCAAGGTAATTCAGTTCAGTCAATAATTTGAATTGGTTCAGATCTTTAATGAGGAAAAACTGTGATATGTGTTCAACGTTTTAATGTTCAGGAAAATCTGGCCTTTTTCTTAAGGAAGTTACATTGATTGGGATTTCTCTCAAACTACTTGAGCTGTGTTTACCATTATTAAGTGACATTCAACTGAACATTAAGTGATATTAACATCAAGTGACATTCAACTAAATTAAGTAATTACTTTAAAAAGTGTAATACTGTGTTGCAATTTTTGATCCAGATCCATTTATCTCTGATGGGCATTCATGTGGTACTTGTGAACAAAATATGTACAAGTATTGCACTGGTTTGAAGACTTTAGTGGTGAAAATTACTTAATCAGTTGTAAGTACTGTATCTAGAAGTGAATCTTAGAAATGTGTGATGATGCTCTTTCAAGTAGCTGAAAAGAAATTGTGTGGTTCTCACTTTGTCCTTGTTTCATTGTGTAGTATTTAAGTGAAATTAGATTGCTTATCCTTATTCTGAATTTCCAAAACTGATACTTGCCTTTGTCATTTTTTAATAATAGTAAAAAAAACCCAACATGAATTTTCTTACTTTGAAAAGTTTGGCAAAGGACCTATCAAAACTTTGACGCTTTTGGTCACAGTTCTGTCACTAAAATGCTAGCAATTAGACATATGGAATGAGTAATCTAACTACTTTAACACGGTGGTTAGAAGTGCTATAAGTAGTATCTCCTAAACTCCAAATCAGAGCTTTAGTTTGTGGCATATTAGAATAATAGGCTTTTGTAGTAGAAATATCCTATTAATGAATCCATGTGCTGTTAAGTTACAGGTCGTTAAATCCTGGATCTGAAGAAAGCACTGACTTCTGTAAATTTTGAGCATTGATACTTGTCAAAACCCCATCTTCAGATGCAGGACATGGTGACAATAAAAATGAATTGCTTTCCTGAGACACAGGACCAGAAATTAAAACTATGTAATCTCTCTAGGCTCAGGAACGACTGTGGAAGCTATGGGTGCACAGGATGGTGAGGGACAATTTTGAGGGATAAATATAGTTCAGAATTTCTGTAAATTAACTGTTAATATCAAAAGCCCAATGATATAAGGCCATGTGTCTGACATCATTGTGTCAGGGCCTGTGTGTCAGAATAACAGTGTTTTCTTGGAGCACTGATCTACTCTTTAATAGATAATCATAAAAGGCTATAAAAAGTTTGTGAAAGTCTTACCTTAGTCAAACTGATTAAAATTAGATGAATTTGTTTATAAGGTTTTATTAAAATTAGATTTAACATTAATAGGAAGCCATACAAAGGTAAAATTCTGTTTTTCAAACAAAAATTTCACATATTTTTGTTCATCTTTTGAGGCAAGTGCAAGGAAAAAATGGAGAGGGGAGGGACAGAATGAGTTGGCCTCCTGCTATCTTCAGTATTAGGTCTTATTGCTTAGGAAACTGACTCTCCTCTCTATCAAAAGATAAATGTTTTTATTTTACTATTTTGGCTAAATGAATATTTTATAGTGATAATGTGATCCTATTTTGTGATATCAGATGTCTGAAACCTTTGAGATTTTTGACAGACTTTCCAAGAGCAAAACTTCAAGTTATAAATTCAGTCTTTTGGACCTCAAACTAACATTTTTGGATATTAGGTTCCCTGAAGTTCAAGAGAGACATAGAAGGCTTATTAGGCTTAGTTGTTATGTTGAATTATGCAGGAAACATTGTTAAATCCGAGGTGGTGTTAAGCTTCCTTTGGGTAAAATTTATATGGATGGGTTGTTAAGTGTTTAAGGATTATATAAGATTCCTAAAATTCTGATATTTCTTAATATATATTGTCAGTAATAATTATGATTATGTAAAATTGTTGTATGCTACAGAAATAACCAAATTTCTTTGTCATCTGTGTCTTTATGGCTGTCTTAAGGCTTTTGTCTTCTACAATTACTGTTTTACTTTGATCCTTCTCAAAAAGTGATTGATAGCTACACTCTTGGGCTTGCTTCTTTGGGGGAGTTCATGAAAAGAGCTTCTGAATGCAGGTTTCTGATAACTTTGGGGATTGTGCCATTGGGTTAGAGAAGAAACTTCCAGGGCACTAATTGAAAGGCTGATGTGTTCATAAAGATTGTTAGCCCAATATGAAGCAGAGCAGGAATTGATTGCATGGACTAAACTAATGAAGGACTGATATAATATTCATGGCTTTTTTCTTTGAAACATTGCTGATTTTGGTTTTGTTTACCAGAGTCTGTATAATTTTTTAGAGCTATTTATAGCCTTTAAGTATACTTCAAGTATATTATGTATACTTTTGTAACCAGAATTTGAGGCATATTTTCTCTCTACCTGATTTCTTCAGCACTTGTAAACTTTCTGTATATATTCGTAATTCATAATGATGTATTTGTTTGCAGAGATTTAATGACAACATGTTTTCTTGTCTAACGAGACACAGTTGGAGGAAGTGGTTATTTTCTCAGGGCTTTGACTGAAATGGCCTTGTGAAAGGTTCCAGCAAAGACAATTTAGGACCTATATGAACAATGATTCTTACTGTACTTTGGGTGGTTAATCAGGCTAAGTATATGGGCCTGAAGCTTATTTTGTGAGTATATTTGTTCTGCTATAGCTTGCCTTTGTTGGAAGTTGGAGGCTGAAGAAAGAAATACTCTGTTTCAGAAGAAAACTATGCTATTAGATTAGCCTTTGATTTCTGGGTGGGCATGAAATCACCCATAGTATGAAGCCACACATGACACCCCTCCTCAGCATTACACAGCCAGAAAGGTTGACGACCAGATTCTGTAAATTCTCCATGATTGAGGAACTGATAAATAGAAAGCGAGGACTGAAACCCACCCAGTAGTCCCATAGGTCCCTCTTTTTGATAAACATAGAAACTGACCCTTCTGGTCTTAAAGTTTGAAACTTACATTTGTTTTATGTAAGTTCCTTTATCAAGAAACAACTTTCAGGCCTCTCAAAAAAAGTATTAGAGAACTGAAACACACCATATCACCATATCCAGACAATGAGATGCTAGACTCCTCATTCATCATGATTGCTTTCTTGCCTTTCCCTAGTTCCTATTTTCTTACACATTGTTACATTATCTCCCTGCTATATATACCCATAATTTTAGTTGGTCAGGAAGATGGATTTGAGACTGACCTCCCATCACCTCAGCGGTAGCACCCAAGTAAATCCTTCTTCCTTGGCAATAGTTGCTGTGTCAGTGATTGGCTTTCTCTGTGGTGAGCAACAGGACCTAGACCAAAACCTTGATGTTTGGTAACACTCTTATAATTTAAAATCATCTAATTTAATTCTCATTTTACAAAAGAGGATTTAAAAATGGAAAAGATTACTCGACTGAATCAAGATTATAAAATAATTAGCAACAGAAGATAAACTAAAATACAAGGTTTCTGAACTCAAAGTCTGCTTTCCAATTCTCCCTACATCCTACAAGAACAAGTAAGTAAAATAAGTTGGATGATTTTTACTTTCTTTGTGTTAATACAAAACATTTTTAGTTTGTATTAAAGGATGTTACCTTACAGGAAACCATAAATTATTTCAAGTCTGAGGTTCAGACTATGACATCACAATTTTAAATTAATAATACCACAAATCAAACTTCATCTATAGCACTTATTGTAAGGAAAACATAAATTATGAATAAAGAAGTGGTTTTGAAAATAGACTTAAGATGCTTTAAGTTTGGGAACGGTATAATAAAAAAGTTTAAAAAAGACAATGTTTTGATATGACAATTATGTAATCAGTAGTAATGACATAATGTTACTGGCTTATAGAGGATTGTATTATTTTTATTTTTATTTTCTATTAAATATGTCAATACGTGCTACAAAGTGTCTATTTGTAATTCTGCATTTCTAGCTTGTTTCTAAGATGAGGTATACAGATATTTATATTGCTTTTTCTGGTAGATTTCAGACAGAGAAATTACTGTTTTTGTTTTCCTTTGTCTTCCACCAATATTGTGCTAGAAAAGCTATGTTTACAGCTCAAGTTCACAGATTCTATTCTATTATTTTAGAAGTATATATAGGAATCTACAGGAGCAAAAACTTCAGATTGAAAACCAACATAAGAGGTCAGAAAAAACTTTTCAGAACTTACAGGGGCAGAGTTTTAAGATGCAAGATGTATTTATATATAAATACCACAGAACTTTAATAGACAGAGGAAAACTCACATGTCAATTTACAGGGCATTGAAGAAAATAAATGTATGTTTTTCGGAACTAAAGAGAAGGGTATATATAAACAAAGACGAGGTAGAATTCGAAGCTACAGAGGTGGGATTCATGGACTATACCTGTTGATATAAACTTCTTCTTGACAATGAGGCTCAGTTGACAGCATTTAAGCAGATTGGCAATTATAACCAAAAGTGTCAAGTCATTCATAGTTCTTTAACACACTAGATTGTTTTGTTTCTTTTGATCTTCTTGTTTCCTCTGCTGGGATAGTTCATTACCATTCTTGCCCAGGTAAACCTGCACTTGTATTTATCTACTGCTATCTGTTTAGATGTATCTGTGCCAATATCTGAATACCAAGTGGTCAGAGATCTCATTTTACTTGTTGCATATTTCCAGTACCTCCCCAAGACACTAGGATTTGTGGGAACTTAGTCAATCTTTATAAAAATAAATGAATAAATAAATAGCCTCATCATTTATTACTAATGATGTTTACTATGTACATTTGTCACTAGTAAAATGATATTTTACAGAGAAAATTGTATTTTAAAAAGAATATATATTCATAATGGGAACATAATTTTATTTCAGAGTGAATTATTTCATCTCATATTAAATAAACATAGCCTTGCATTTTATGAAACAAAGAGAATTTAAAAAGTATGTTAGCCCATGCATCAATCATTTTTATCATAATTTTATTAGAAGCTATCTGGGGAGAGAGACTGTCTCTTATTTTTTATATCAACATAATTATCAAATAGTAGTGCTTTATTCATGTTAGGATGAAGTAAATATTTACACCATTTAATTGGATAACTTAAGTTAACCAATATACACCACTAAAGAATATCTCAAAATAACTTAGGCATTTAAAAAAATCTTTTGGTTTTTCTCTTTTCTGTATGCTTATCAAAACCTCCAAAGAAAAAAAAAGCTATGTACTATTTCTTCCCTTACTCTTTGAATCTTTAGCTAGTTTACTAAATTAGAATAATACAAATATAGATATTTAATTCATATTGGCCATATTTTGAGAGTCAATTTTACTGTATTTATGAACTGAAGCTGCAAAGCTTAAAATAATAATATAGAAAACTGTCTAAATTCTGAAGGCTACTGTCATTTTCTGATGTTATTATTTAGTTAGCTTTACATGCCATGGTTGCTGGCTGGGTCCATCTGTAAAAAATATGACTATATATTTTTGTTCATAATCTTTAAATATCATCTTCTTAATAAAACAAATACTGAAAGCAAAGCCTCCTAACATTTCAGTTCATTCATCAACTCAGTTTGAAGGATGAATTTCTCTCCAGAAAATAGCAAATTTCATTATCCTACAGTGAACATTATCCAGCAGGTAGAATACATTATCCCAGCAGGTAGAATGGAAGTATATGGATTATTATTCTCTGCAGGTTCGACTTGATATTTCACCAAACATCCGAAGGTGAGTTCTTAGTATCCAAGCCATTGTCTAATAAAAGTAAATGTGAAGATACGTCAACTAAATTTTTGATGTCACAGAAAAGACATTTATACTCAGAATCTGAAGATGGCGCTTTGTTTTCTGGAGCTGAATATAATTTTACTTAGGTAAAAACCATTTATTGTACTGATAATTGTAGGTAATAGCTTATTCAGGAAAATCAATGCTATGTCTTACAAATAGAAACTGAGCAAAATGGAGTATAAAATCTAATTTATTAAATAATCAATAAACTGATTTAAACAACTTCAAATATAACATAACATACTGGCCACATATAGATCAAACCAGATCTATTTAGCACAACACTATCTTCAATGAAAAATATGTATATAAAATACAACAAATTGATGTATATTGAATTCTTTAATAAAATTGAAATGAAAAAAGATGACATTGTTCTTTTGGATAGCATTGCTATTAAACAATTATAGTTCTCCAGAACAATAACTACAAAGACTGTAGATATGAAACAGTGGCAGAAAAAGCCTTAAATCTAACAACCCTGAGTTCAAGTTATAGTCCTACTACTTGTTTACTAGGGGGGTAGAAGTGGGAAACGGGACTGCTTAGCCAAGTCAATTAACCTATTTCAGCCTCAGATTTCTGATATGGAAACTAAATTATGCAAAACATCACAATGCTATTGTTAATGTTAGAAATTATATATATATATATATATATATATAATTGAGCTAGCAAAGTGTCTGGCCCTTGTTTATGCACAATAAGTATTATCCATTGTCAATGTCATTAAAGACATTTAGGAAAGGATATTTTCCTATCTCAGACACCTGAAGTAAATGAGGCTATGGAGAAATCTGAGAAAAGAGCCATCCATGCGGAGAGGAGATGAAAATCAAATCAAGTTCAAAAGCTTGAAGGTAGCTGTGATCCTAATAGACATAGAGAGGAGACTGGTACAGTGGCTGGAATGGACTAAAAAAAGCAGAGCTGAAGCCAGGCACAGTGGCTCATGCCTATAATCCCAGCACTTTGGGAGGCTGAGGTGGGCAGATCACGAGGTCAGGGGTTCAAGACCAGCCTGGTCAACATGATGAAACCCATCTCTACTTGAAAATACAAAAATTAGCCGGGCGTGGTGGCACGCACCTGCAATGCCAGCTGCTTGGGAGGCTGAGGCAGGAGAATTGCTTGAGTGGCCTACTGCTAGTGACAGCTGGCAATATATTAGACAATGCCTCGGATCTAAAAACTCATCTTAGAATGTTTGGTGAAACATTAAGTGGGAAGTAGAGAATACAATCCATATACTCCATTCTTCCTGCTGGGATAATGTCATGTTCACTATAGGATAATATTTGCTATTTTCTGGAGAGAAATTAATCCTACAAATTGAGTTGCCGAATGAACTGAAAAAGCTGGCACAGATTAAGCTATTATTTAAAATTTACTCAAACCTGACCTGGCTCTTATTGTAGGTTCTGTAACTATTCAATGTATCAAAGTATTCTATATATTTCTTCTAAGAAGGAGCCCTTAGCTGTTTTATCAGGTTCAGGCATACACAGTCACCCCTCAGTATCCATGCTGAATTGGTTCCAGAACCCGTAAGGATTCTAAAATCCACAGATGATCAAGTCTCTGATAAAAATGAGACTGTATTTTCATATAATCTATGGATATTATCTCATACATTGGAAATCATATCTAGATTACTTTTAACACATAATAAAATATTGATGCTAATAGCTGTTACACTGTATTGTTTAGAGAATGACAAGGAAAAAGTCTGTACATGTTCAGTACAGATGTAATGTTTTCCCCAAATATTTTTAATTGTTGCAGTTAGTCAAATCTACTGATGTGGATGCCATGGATATGGAGGGCCAAGTGTATATTTGCTTTTTGGTTATATGAACATTGGCCACATCCAACTAAATGTGTCCAAAATTAAATTGATGTCCTCACCCAAGCCATGTGCATCATATTGACATCACCAACATGACATCACCTTAAGCAAAAACCTGGGAAATATTTTATCTTATTTTTGACAACTCTATCTCTCTATTCCTCCTAACGTACCCAGTTCAGGACATCAGCAGCATTTACCCTAGACTCTTATGCCTCTGCTCCCCTAAAATTTGCCTTCCATAGAGATGATCAGGTTGACTTTACAAAACCATGACGTTTTCTCATGACTTTCTAATTTAAAAGTCTTTCCAAGAATTCTTCCTATTGATTGGATAAGTCTGAGTTTTTATCAAAGCAAATTAACTTTCTGTGGTATGGCCTTTAACTTTTAGACCCACTTTGAATCATTTTATGCCCCAGTAACACTGACTAATAATTACCCACAGACAAGCTGTGAGGCTGTGCCAATAAGGTCACATACTTTTTTCATCTGGTCGACCTCATTCTCTTATTGTGGGATGACTTCTTGGTACTCCTTCTTTATCATAAGTGCTCTATCAACACCCTAAAAAGCCCAGAATTTACCTTAATCTCAAAATTGCCATGCTAAACTAAATTTAATTTATATTCTTCTTTATATACTTTACTGTATTTTGGGGGCTTTCAAATTGTGGTACTATACTTAGCTTTGTATTCTAAAATGTAGTAAATGGCAGTATGTAATAAATGATTTGTTGGGTTGAAAGGAAATTTTCCTATCACAGACACCTGAAGGAAATAAGGACATGGAGAATTCTGAGAAAAGAGCCATCCAGGCTGAGAAACGACTAAAACCAAAATCAAAAGCTTCAAGGTAGCTATGATCCTAAGGGACAGAGAGGAAACTGGTACAAGGACTGGCATGGACTAAGAAAAGCAGAGTCGAGTAGAAGATGAAGTATATAAACTGGTGACATAAAGGAATGTCCCAACTCTAGTGACAGCTGGCAAATTTCACTGGGTCCTTTTGAATTTATTTTAATGATTTGCCTTTTACTCAGGGTGAAATGTGAAAGCACTGGAGAGCTCTGGAGAGCTTGAGTTATGGATTGAGATGTTTTCTATGTTGCCAGGATCACCCAGGCTATTGTGTTGAGAAGAAACTGAAGAGAGCACAGGAAGACTTGTAATTGGAAGCGGTTTTCAACACTGTGGACTAGAGATTGCAGTGGCGTGGACTGGAATGCTAATAACCAAAGTAGCAGGAGTTGTTGCTTTCTAAATATATTTTTAAAGTAGAACATAGAGGAGTTTCTCCAGGTTATGTTTGGAGTCAGGGAGAAAAAGGGCATTGAGGATGACTGTAAGGGTATTTGGTTAGAGTGACTGCAAGATAGGAGAAGCCTTAAACCTCTTATTGCATATAAAGTCACCAAGAAGTTTGATAGGAGTACTGGTGAAGTGAATGTCAGGAAGGTAGGAAATAAACTTCCAAGAGAGACTTTTCAGTATGTAGATGGCAATAGGATTTGAGGTTAGAAAAAAGAAGACAGCAAGGAGGAGTAATGGGCATGATAATTATTTTTTGTCATGAGATTCAAAGGAAAACAAGCTATTAAGAAGAAGGAAATCTAGCCTAAAAATATCAATGAGAATCTAATGCTCCACCTACCATATCTCTGTGATTAATGAAAATCACACACCCTTGAAAGTTTAGTTACAGTTCTTCTGTCGAGCTTCCTGGACCTGGAGTAGTTTTGAGTTATCTGACAATTTTCTGTATTTATTCTGTAGTATTGATCTCTTAAGATTTCTTTTTTTTAAACTAATATTGGTAAATTGTGTCTTTTAAAAGAATAATCCATTTGTTTTCAAATTCTGCATATATCTAAGCAAAGTTGTCTCTTATGAATCTTACTTTTTTCTATTTCTATATGGTTTCCTCATTAGATTTTATTGTATACAGTTTTACTTTTTATTTTTTTCTTGATTAGGTTAGATATTATTTTAGCCAATTAATTTTGTCATTATTTTTGTTGTATCTTTCCAGAGAACCAAATTCGGATTCATTTTTTGTTGTTGTTGTTTTATACAGGTATAGAATACATTCATGTCTGATATTAATAATTTTGGGGAATTTCTTGTGTTTTTACTTGTTTATTATGACAATTCTACCTAATCTTACTAAGATTTCTCAAAAAGTACAGACTAATTTTATTAAATAAAATATCAGCAAGCATATAATTTCACCTTATTTCAAGAGTAAAACATTATGGCCTAATAGAATCTATACCATGTATGCAAATAGATCTAACTATACAATGGGTGCAAAATAGGAGTTGAATAGCAAGAGCAATCATATCATCAACTCAAAAAGAAAAGTCATTACTGTCCTCATATATGATAGCTATTTATTTGATCTGAGAAAAATATTATTTTTAAAAGTCAGTAAAATAGAAATAGATGAGGATTTTCCTAACATATTAATAGTTTTTAAAACCATAGTCAAATCTAATGGTGAAACACTGAGGCAGTCTCATTCAAGTCACAAACAAGTAAGGCATTTTTATAGAAAGTATACTAGCAAATTAAAGAAAGAAAATGGAGGCCAGGCATGGTGGCTGATGCCAGTAATCCCAGCACTTTGGGAGGCCAAAGTGGGAGGATCGCTAGAGGCCAAAAGTTTGAGACAAGTCTGGGCAACACAGCAAAACTCTGATTCTACAGTTTTTTTTTTTAATTAGCTAGGATTGGTGTTATGAACCTGCAGTGCCCACTGCTAGGGGGTTGAGGTGGATGAACTGCATGAGTCCAGAAGTTTGAGGCTTCAGTTAGCTGGGATTGTGGCACTCATCTGGGCAGAAGATGGTGGGGAGCTTGTTTACAATTAAAACAAAAGATATAGAAAAAGATCAAGCAAGAAATGTACAGAACTTATAAAAAAAGAAAGCCTTCTAAAGAACACAAAACATGCATAGACAAATGCAAATGCAAATGCAAAATGTTCTTGGATAGAAAGATTCAGCATCAAATGTATATAATATATTCCTAAATAATTAATCTATAAATCTACTGTGTTTCTAATAAAAATACAGTTAACACAATGAAAACATTGAATTAGCTTATTTAATGTCAAAGAGAAAACAACAGAAGGAGAAGAAAAATTATTTGAGGGAAAACAGCATTGAAGTAAGTTAGTCACCCCAGAGGATAGAGCATACTCTGTAACCTTAACCATTAAAATTCTGTGCTAATAGCTCATAAAATAAAAATAATAGAAATGAATAGAACATCTAGATAAAAATCAAAATACTTAAGAAAATATATAATAAATGCAACATCTAAAATTTGTGAGGAAAAGATGAACTATCCAGTGTCTTGTGTGGGGACCATAGAGTACTTGAATGGAAAAAACCATGGCTATATTAATACCTCCTACTGTATACCAGGATATATCCCGAATACAACAAAGATTTAAATATGCAATATGAATCCACATAAACACGAGTAGAAATTGTAGAATAATTGTAATCTGGGCTTAACATGACAATATAAGAAACTGATATACTTGCACACATTCACACTGATGCATATTCAATGTTATGTATTTCTTCCATAGTTTTACATACTTATTACGGAATATTACATAACTGTAAAAAAATAATTTGAAGGATTTATCTAGAACTTACATGGAGAGAACCCCAGAATACATCGTGAATGGAAAAAGAAAAAAAACCAGCAAAGTGAAGGAGTACATTCATATTTATTCATATTTTTTGGAATGATACCGGAAATCTGGAAATAATAACAAAAGGGATTTCTCAAGTAGGAGACTTGAAAGATGCAATTGTTAATAGTAGGAAATATTTTAGCTTGCTCTGTGTGTATGTGCGCACATGTCTGTGTGTATACATATGTTATATATATATATAACTTTACGTAACTAGTAATCATTCATACACTCAGAAATAATTTTGAAACACTAAGACATTACATGCCACTGACACATCTATTAATTTCTTTGAAGAAAAGAGCCTTTCTTTCTCTGTCTGCAGCCTTACTTTTCTGTAAGAAATTGGAAATAGGCCTCTGAGATTGTCCTTTTCCCGCTATTTAACCAAATCAGAATATGCCTGTAGTTCCTGAGAATCTGGTCTCTCTGATTTTCTGATCTAATTTAGATGTTTATAGGATGAAAGAATACTTGCTGCACTTCTTAAATTTAATTATAGGGTTAAACCAGCCCGATGAAAAGACTGCATTGGTTCTAATATAAATTACCTTCTCTCTGCAGGAGAAGCATTATCCGATGCTTGGACAGTGAGTGCGTAAGTCCGCCCGACTATCATTTCCACCCCCGGAGCGATGGTGATAAGCCCTGTTGTTTTATTGATGATGAAGTCTCCCTGAGCCCCAACAAGGATTTCATATGTGATCTCTCCATTTGACCCTTCGTCTGCGTCGACTGCAGTGAGCTGGAATTGAAAATCACAACATAAATTCTCTTGGGACTCAACTTTTCACCACCATGCCATTTTTTCCCTCAACAAAAGGAGCTTGCTTTCAAAGAAAAAAAACAAGTTTCCTTAACAAATATACTCTTGTTATTTATTTATTTTTTTAAAATCGAGGCTACTGTGTCCCATTACAATATTGAAGCCATCACAAGAATAAGGACGTTTTTTCCTTTTTAATGAGAGTAATAAGAAATAAACTTTTGGATCTTGAAGGCTTATCTTTAACTTAATAAAGGCAAAAAGAGGAAAGCCCTAACAGAAAATCTAATATCCCTATAGGAAATTTAATTTTTTTTCTGTCTTACCTTGTGTTCTTAACACATAAACTCACATTAAAACAGACTGAACTTGGAAAAAATGAAGTGGGCACAGTTTGCCTTTGTGACTCCCATCCTTCCTTTTACTCTCATTTTTCCTTTCATAACGTGCTCTTCGTCGTCTCTCAGAGACTCTCTTGTCTTTGTGTCCCTTTTGTTTACAATTTCTCTAGGAAAGATTAACTTGTACCCCCTGATTTACAAAGGACCGGTAAGTCATAGGGTATTAGCAATTCATCAATCAAACAAATGCATCTCCTCTTGTAGAGTATCAGGGGTAACAGAGCCTGAGAAATGTTTCTTTGAGGAAAAGAAATGTATTCACAGCCCTTGAAATTAGGCATGTAAACCTCTGTACAGGTACTTACATATATCTGTAATGATTTTGAAACAACTGGTATCTAATAAAGACCTTATCTGGATTACTATATGTGAAAAGATAATAATTAACTTCATCAAGCAACACTAAAGCAACAGTGATTTATTAAAGATAGCTCCTTGACTTGCTGATGAATGTAAATTTAAGAGGAAAAAAGAATAAAAAGAGATTCTAGCAGGAAATCTTATAGTAAGCATTTTATATCCATAAACAGTATTTTCTGTATTAAGTATACAAAATGTGAAGAATGAAAGAAAGTGGCCGCAATTTACACATGAGGCAGTATAATTTTCTTTGGAATAAAAAAACACACATAATTGCAGTAAATTAACCTGTAGAAATATTTTATACACTTACATTTTCTTATATACTTATATTTTCAATGCAGTACTTCTAAATAGAAGTAGTTTGTATAGTTTTCAGACTTCTTTGAAAATGTGGTGAAGACACTGGCATACCTTCCTTGATCAATTGCACATGTGTATTAACCTTGAAACTTCAATTCAATTTCAGGAACACCATGTTAATTAATATCCCATTCAAAAGTTCATGCTTAGTATCCTCAATAAATGTAAACAAAGTACTTTAGACACTATACTATGCTGAAGGGGTTATATTATGCATATTCTATTTTTTATTATATGTCATGTTTAGAGTGATAATGTTCACAGAAATAGCAGCAAAAAATAATTGAGAATGAAAAAGGAAATGGTGTTAATGCAACTAAGTTCTGACACTGGGCATTTGGGGGTGGACAGATGTGGTTGCTGGAAGGAAAGGCATGTTATGACAGGATTCTGGGACTTGTATAAGCCTGACAGACATACTCCTAAAGGCAAAGGAGAAGAAAACTATTTGCAAAAACAGTTAAAGTGAATGATGCATATTTATTGAGAATTATTCAAGCCAGACGAATTATCTTTTGCGTATGGATAAAATTAGAAAATAAGAGAATGGGGATAGCAAAGGAGATATCAATTTTGATTATAGTTCAATCACTTAAAATGTCTCCAGAAATCTTAATTAAAATTTAGCTCAAATTGGATTCAATATTAACATTCTTCCTGGGACTTAAATTGGCTAAAATAATGTAATGATAAATGGCAATGCCTCAAGTTAAGAAAAGGTGTTAAGGTGTGTGCTTCAGAGATGTCGGTATTATAGCTGGTCTTATTTAACATTTTCATAAATGATGTTGGAAGGGAGGATAAGCTAGATGATAATTACATTGAGGAAGGTACCCACCTGGGAGATGCTAGAAATACCAACTAGTACTGCGAAGCACAGGAGATAGAAACACCCCTAAATTGCAGAGCCAGTCAACCACAGTTGAGCTCAGAATGCATTCAAGGGACACAATTAGCTCTGCAGAAATTATTAGCAGGTAGAAAGTTTAACAAGTAGATAAAACAAGGATTCCATGTTTATAAGTTACCTAAATAACACTATTTTTCAGTTTTTTTTTGTACTAAATAATAAAATAATGGGTTATGAGTCAACATAATTTGTTTGCATATATGCTAACAAAGGTATTTTTAAGAAAACAATGGGAGTCCATGATGAGGAAAGGAGCTGAGACACTGATTCTGAATATCCAAAATATAATAATGTCTTCCATGTAAGATCCTGAAAACTCGACTTAAAAAAAAGAAAAACCCTCAACAATATTACAGAGTAGACGTCCCCTTCTGAAGTCTATTAGAGGATGTTGAATGGAGCTATAGATGCTAATTTTGGAGCTAACTTATGGCAGGAATTTGATTCAATTACAGTTAATGACTCTGTGACTAGTTGATAGTGTTTACAAGATGGAGATATATGAAGCTCATTTCTAATTTAGTGGAGAAATCTGCCGCCTCCTAAATGAAAAGGGCATTTACTTACTTGGAGAACCCAATGTTTTGCTTACAAGTTTCAGATGAAAGTAAAAACAAATCTATGATTTTAAAGTGTTTATGGAAACACTGTGGCATCTAAAAGGTAAGAAATACTGAGCTATTAGTCTTTTATTTCTTTTCCATGCTGTTTTACAGTTCTTTTCAGGAACTTTAACCCACCTTTCACAATTCCTTCCTCTCGGTATTTCAACATGTGCATATTCCAAATGTCCCTATCTTTATTAGTCTGTTTTCATGCTGCTAATAAAGACATACCCAAGACTGGGCAATTTACAAAGGAAAGAGGTTTATTAGAATTACAGTTCTACCTGGGTGGGGAAGCTTCACAACCATGGCAGAAGGTGAAAACCATGTCTCACATGGTGGCAGACAAGAGAAGAGAGCTTGTGCAGGGAATCTCCTGCTTTTAAAACCATTAGATCTTGTGAGACTTATTCACTATCAGGGAAACAGCACGTGAAAGACTTACCCTCGTAACTTAGTTACCTCCTACTGGGTACCTCCCACAACAAGTGGGAATTCAACATGAGATTTGGGTGGGAATACCTCCACACCATATCATTCCAACCCTGGCCCCTTCCAAATCTAATGCGCTTACATTTCAAAACCAATCATGCTTTCTCAACAGTTCTCCAAAGTCTTAACTCATTTCAGCATTAATTCAAAAGTTCACAGTCCAAATTTCCTCCATCTATCAGCCTGTCAAATCAAAAGCAAGTTAGTTACTTCCTAGATACCATGGAGGTACAGGTATTGGGTAAATAAAGCCATTCCAAATGGGATAAATTGGCCAAAACAAAGGGGCTATTGGCCCCATGCAAGTCTGAAATCCAGTGAGGCAGTCAAATTTTTAAAGCTCCAAAATGATCCCCTTTGACTTCATGTCTCATATCCAGATCACGCTGATGGAAGAGGTGGGTTTCCATGGTCTTGAGCAGCTCTGGCCCTTTGGCTTTGCAGGGTACAGCCTACCTCCCAACTGCTTTCAAGGGCTGGCATTGAGAGTCTGCAAATTTTGCAGATGCACTGTAAAGCTATTGGTGGATCTAACATTCTGGACTCTGGAAGATGGTGGCACTCTTCTCACAGCTCCACTGGGCAGTGTCCCAGCAGGGATTGTGTGTGAGGGTTCTGACCCCACATTTCCCTTCTGCACTGCCCTAGCAGAGGTTCTCCAGGAGGACTCTACTCCTCAGCAAACTTTGGCCTGGTGATTCAGGTGTTTCCATACATTCTCTGAAACCTAGGCAGAGGTTCCCAAATCTCAATTCTTGACTTCTGTGTACCTGCAGGCTCAGCAACATGTGGAAGTTGCCAAGGCTTCAAATCTGCACCCTCTGAAGCAACAGCCCAAGCTCTATGTTGGCCCCATTCAGCCATGACTGGAATGACTAGGAAACAGGGCACCAAGTCTCTAGGCTGTATACAGAATGAGGACCCTGCCCCTAACCTATGAAACCATTTTTGCCTCCTAGGCCTCTGGGCCTGTGATGGGAGAGGTTACTGTGAAGACCTCTGACAAGGCCTGGAGACATTTTCCCCATCATCTTGGGAATTAACATTCGGCTCCTTGTTACTTATGCAAATTTTTGCAGCTGGCTTTAATTTCTCCTCAGAAAATGGGATTTTCTTTTCTATCATTTTGTCAGGCTGAAAATTTTCCAAACATTTATGCTCTGCTTTTCTTATACAACTGAATCTCTTTAACAGCACCCACGTCACATCATGAATACTTTGCTGCTTAGAAATTTATTCCACCAGATACCCTAAATCATCTCTCTCAAGTTCAAAGTTCCACAAATTTCTAGGGCAGAAGCAAAATGCCACCAGTCTCTTTGCTAAAACATAACAAGAGTCACCTTTGCTCCAGTTCCAAACAAGTTCCTCATCTCCCTCTGAGACCACCTCAGGCTGGACATTATTGTCCATATTGCTATCAGCATTTTGGACATAGCCATTCAACAAGGATCTAGGAAGTTCCACATTTTCCCACATCTTCCAGTCTTTGAGCCCTCCAAACTGTTCCAGCCTCTACCTGTTACCCAGTTCTAAAACTGCTTCAACATTTTCAGGTATCTTTTCAGTAGTGCCCCTCTCTACAGGTACCAATTTACTATACTAGTTCATTTTCACACAGCTCTTATAGACATACCTGAGACTGGGCAATTTACAAAAGAAAGAGATTTACTGAAATTACTGTTTTATGTTGCTGGGGAGGTCTCACAATCATGGCACAAAATCAGAGGCATGTCTCACATGGTAGCAGACAAGAGAGGAGAGCTTGTGTAGGGAAACTCTCATTTTAAAAACTATCATATTTTCTGAGACTTACTCACTATCATGAGAACAGCAAGAGAAAATCTTGTCCCCATGATTCAATTCCTCATACAAGATCTTTCCCACTATATGTGGGAATTCAAGATGAGATTTGGGTGGAGACACAGTCAAACCCTATCACCATCGATCCCCTACACTGCCCCAAAATAATCTGAGTTGCTCCTAATGTTTTCTTTTAAATTGTGGCTGCAGTTTACTACTATCTTCAATTGCTCCTTCCTGGTTCTGAGAAAAAAATACAGCTTGATATAACAGGACAAATATAAAGAAGATTGAATTGTATATAAGCTGAACAAAAACATTCAAATTGGAGCCTCAAAAATGACACATAGAATTAAAGTCACAGTTGATATAAACCATATGCAAGACTATTACAAACTGTAATACAATAGTATAAACATGTTATTTTATATGAATATATTTTTATTATAAGTGAATTATGGCTGACTTGATAAGGCATGAATGTGTTGATCATTTGATGTTTTTGCCTTTTGGGCATCTTGGTTCTTGCTTCTGGTAAAAGTCCCTTATTTTCCTTTGGGGAACAATTAATTATTTTCACAGTCCATGTTTGGATAGAGCTGATGCTTAGCTACAGTGACAGGCATCTCATGCCTGGAAATTGGTAAAAAAGAATTGGCAGTTTATTCAAGTGGGTATAGTCAAGGTGACTCCTAAAACTACTGGAAAAGAGTTCTTTCTTTCTTTCTTTCGGGCTAAACTGGTGAATTTACATCTGGTGTTTCTGCTAGTTTTCCTGTCTCCATTGGATGTACCTAAGATACACAGGAGAAGACATGTCAAGAAATAAGCAGAAAATATGACTGATGAAATGGTTTCTGATAATGCCTAACACTAGATTTAACACTTTCTGATAGATCAAAAAAACTAAATTTTAGAAAATGCTATTTTGAAATTATGTCTTTCACCCATAAGAACCCTAAATATTATAGAGAGATAGTTTAATGGTTAACTATTCTTATTTGCTTTTTGATTATTTTTCTAGGATTATATTGCTTTGAGATCTTGGTATGAGATAACACATAATAATTAATACGATAATGTAATATATAATTTTCATTACAATAGGCAAAGACATTGCTTTGAAAGTGGTAGAGTTGCCCTTGTATAGAAATAATATCGAATTATTCAATAAGTAATAAAAATACAGATAAATTAACTAGTAAATATTTCCCTCAAGAGAGGACAGACTTGATTTGAAGGAAATATTTAAATTAGCATGAATGGTTTTTCCTTCTTCATAATTTCATGGATAGAGGAATCATCCTCACATATATATTAGCAACCTCAGCATATATTTTTTTCTTTATTAAGATGAGAACTTTCACCTTTTCACTAAAAGGAAGCACTTTCATAGCTTCTCTTTGATATATATGAATTGCCAGAATCACTACTCCTGTGCCTTGGGATCACTGTTATGTGAAACAAGGGTACCACCACAGGTAATCTAGTAACAGAGAGACCTTCTAAGTGACTCATGGGCAGGGAGTACAGATGTCCTAGAGATGTTGGACAAAAGGATGATTCAAGTCCTCCAGATGACTTATGTCCCCCACAGCGAGTAGGACACATCATGATTTCATCACAATTATATACATATATATAATAAATTATGTATATATACAAAATATGATATAAAATATGAATTATATGTATAATCTTTTATATTTATAAAATATATAGATAAAGGGCACCTCAAGATTTATTTATATATATAGATATATATATATTTGGAGAGACATATATTTGGAGATATATATATATACACATATTTGGAGATATATATATATATATATTTGGAGAGAGATATATATATATATTTGGAGATATATACAGATTTATTTATATATAAATATATATATTTATATATATATAGATTTATTTATATATATAAATATATATATATTTGGAGAGACATATATTTGGAGATATATATATATATACACATATTTGGAGATATATATATATATATATTTGGAGAGAGAGATATATATTTGGAGATATATATATATATATATATATATATCCAAAAATAGACTTGTACAGAGTATTCGCAGTCACATTAAACTGGAAACAACTCAAATGCCCATCAACTGGTGAACAGGTAAGCAGAATGTGGTGTTTTCACATGATGGATACTATTCGATAATTCAAATAAACAGAAATATAGTGTTGATTCATGCCGTAGTATAGATGAACTACATAAACATTATGCTATTTAAAAGGCCAAGCACAATATAAAGATAAGGTACATACTATAGGATTCCATATTTTTAAATTCCTAGACCAGGAAAACTTGTAGAAGCAGAAACCAAAACAGGGGATATCTAGAGCTGGAAATGGGAGTATTGACTCCAAGCAGTCATGAGTAAAGTTTTGGGGTGATGGAAAATTTTGAGGTAACAAAAATGTATAGAATTAGATTGTGGTCATTTTTGCACAACTGTTTAAATTTACTAAACCAGCTCAACTGTTCCATGAAACTTATGTGTACTGTTTTTTTGTATAAACACAGAAAATGCCCAACCCCCACCCTGTCTTGAAGCTTAAAACTTATATTTGTCTTATTGAGTTTCTTCCTCAGGAAACTAACCCTCAACCCTCCTGGAAATCATGGAACTGAAACCAGATAACTGTATCCAGGTAATAAGATGAGTTTCTTCCTCAAGAAAGTAACCCTCAAACCTCCTATAAATCAAGAAACTAAAACTCACCAGATAACTCTAACCAGACAATGAGACGCCAGACGTCTCATCCATCCGTCATGACTCCAGTTTACCAACTACTCTTCCTCATTCTTCCCTAATATTTGTTTTTGCATATGTAGTTACATCTTTTCCATGCTATATAAACCCCTAATTTTAATCATATGGGGAGATGGATTTGAGACTTTATCTCCTGTTCTCCTCAGCTGCAGCACCTGATTTAAGTTTTCTTCTCTGGCAACATTTGTTGTCTCAGTGATTGACATTTTGTGACGTGAGCATCAGGACCTACACTGAACCCTTCATGTTTTGGTAACATAACATATATGATGACATGTAAATTATAACTTAATAAAGTTATCAAAAATAACAAAATGTAATCCACACATCTGATCTTTTTAATCATCTTTATCCATTCTGTTTTTCTGTTACATTATAGAATGCCATTCAGGCTACTTGTTCAAGTATTATTTCATCATTTGACTTACTTTCTTTTTCCTGCCTTCTTATGCAGTTTACAAAGTTTAGGTCTTGACTATTTGTTTCTTTCTTTCTCTTTTAAACCACTGTATATTATTCTGTTTTCAGGGACTTCACTACCAACTTCATGAACTCCATGCTACTTTTGTAAACCTACTCTTTCTTCCTATGAATGGACAGATGTGAAAGCTCTGGCGAGCAAAAAAAAGCCAGACCCATATATGAAAAGTAGAATTTAATCAGTAAATCCCACCATGAGAGGCTGTTTGTGTTAATAAAAGTAATACATGGAAGGCAAGGTGAAACCGTAGAATATCGAATGGAGAGCACACAAAGATTTCAATATAAGATACCTTCATATTTTTCTCTGACAGAACATTTCATAGCAAGAGCATAATCTTCTTAGTGGCTCCTTCCAGATGTGGTCATGAGTAATGGCCAGTGCTGGAGAATTGCACAGGTTTGGCACAAATCAAGGTATAAGATATACTTGAGAATTTTACTGGGATAATTTGGGGTTAATGTCTCCTTACGACATGCCAGAATATTGGATAGGATTGTATCACTTGGGCAGTTTTTTGTTGGTTATATTTATCCTAATTTTACTTTTGAAGCCTTGAGATCCATAGCTTATGCATGTGTAGATATGTGTAAAAATGACATCACTTAAGGCGTTCTTGCAGATTTCCTAGTATGCCAGAGTCTCTTTTTTGCCTCACCAGAGGTGGTTAAGAGGGGGACAGAATATAAATAAATGTTTATGGAATCAGAATTGTAAACAAGAAAGTGAAAATCAAAGTTACATGTTGACCCTTTGTCAGTGATGATTTGTTCCTAGAAATTCCCAAGGGAAATTTTAAGGATCCTTTTGCACACTCAGGTTGAAATTCACCTAGAAGTATAATATGCCTAATCTACAAGCTTCTGGGAGAAATAATACTTCTGTATGCACACAATATACTTTAATCCATACATACTTATATATATATTAGTACAATTAGAGGCAGGATCTTTGTTTTCACACTGCTATGAAGAACTACATCAGACTGGGTAATTTATGAAGAAAAGAGGTTTAACTGACTCCCAGTTCCACAGGCTTAACAGGAAATATGACTGGGAAGCCTTAGGAAACTTATAATCATGACAGAATGCAAAGGAGAAGGAAGCACCTTCTTCACATGCAGCATGAGAGACAGAGAGAGAGAGAGAGAGAGAGAGAGGCACAAAAGGGGAAGTGCCATACGATTTTAATCCATCAGATCTCATGAGAGGTCACTCACTATCATGAGAACAGCATGGGAGAAATTTGCCTCCATGATCCAATCACCTCCCACTAGGCTCCTACTCCAATACTAAGGATCACAACTGAATGTGATATTTGAGCGGGGACACAGAGCCAAACCATATCCGGGAAAAATCCTGGAGTCAGCTTAATCAACACTGGACATAAAGAACTAAGAGGGATTTGAAGTTCAATAAATGAGTTAGTTTACTGAATCAAGTAGAGATGGCTTTTAGGCAAACATATTAACCTAAATAAGTAGGGAACTTTCTTTTTCAATAACTTGGCATTAGTCAGGAATGATTACTTAGTAATCAATGATTACTGAAACAATAATTATAATAAATTCTGATGTACTTAAAGGGTTGTAGTTGGCTATACTAGAGAATCAAGTCAGGAGGGACATATCTCTGGGAAATATGGCCAATCTATACCAAGATTTCATTTGTAAGTATGGGCATTATTAATCTTCTCTCACAGTCATATTTTCATGAACTAGGAAACAAACTTACCTTCTCTGTGGTACCTCTGGTGAGGTTTGGACACGCTAAGAATGAGTAACGCATTGCTTCATAAAAGAAAAGTGACTGGTGTGCTATAATCATATGCAGAAGCTTTTGCTAGTGAAACTTTATACCTAGGGGATGGTTTGTGGTTATGCTAAAAGACCATATGCAGAATTGTCTTAAAAAGAGTATCTAATTACTACTTTGGTAATGTAAAATGTATGGTACGTAGGAAAAGTCTGTTTTTGCCAGGAAAGTTGAGAAAATAATATGGCAATATGAAAAGTGTGCTGTGTTAAATATTTCATCTCTCTCATGTAACAAGGATTTTTAAATTCATTTATGTAGTTAGATGAAAATGAAATTTGAGTGCATATTGATCTCTAGGACAGAAAGATTATTTGGACAGGCAACATAAAACTTACAAGTTAAGTAATACCTATGTAGAAAGATTTGCCAGAGAAAGGATTGAATTTACTTGTGTAAACTTATATACTCAGTTGAATGTCTCTATCAACACTTAAAAAAAGGTAGAAGTAGTAGAATATAAGTGGAAAAAATAGTCTTTTAAATGTTAAAGAAGTATCAGAAAATTTAGGAGAATCTATGATTGTTAATTTGCTTTGTAGAAGGAATTCCATTTTCTTACTGTATGAAATACACACTGGTGATAGCCAGTGTTTTAAGGTCTATTTGTAATGCACTGGATATTATGGTAGTGTAACGAAAAAATTTTTTTAAGTTCCTTAGAAATATGTAGCAAGTGGGTAACACATACTGAGGGCAGATAACTTAGAAGACATAAGCTATTATATCTAAAGGTCATAAGACTTCTACTATGCTATTGCCAAAAGCTATATTGTTGCCCATCTGGTATCCTTACTAAAGCTAAATGGACTTGGAGCTGTGTGAGGTCTATTGGGTCTCTCCAAGTTGGCAGTCAGTCTGAACCTAAGACTGCTGCTCAATGAATTATCACTGGACATTCACTATTCAGTATGATTTCTTATGGGAAAATGATATAATGGGTTTGCTTTTATGTTTGTTGATTTCTTCATGTGTCAATAAAATTCAGGAAGTTCTTCAATAACCTACGGGTCAAGCAAATTGGCCATTACTAGTGTTTTTATTTTCAGATTTATTTTCTCTGGCCTTAATGTGAACTTAGTGATACTTTAAAGCTAAAAAGCTTAACAGGCTCCCAGTATTCCCCCTTCTCTTCAGCATATCCTAGAATAATCCAAGATGATGTGCTTACGTCAATAGAGTAGGTGGTTGGCAAATGTATCACTTCGGGTGTGTAATTTGGTGAAAGATATTTACACCATTAATAATAACATCATTATTAAATATTTATATGAACCAATGATTTTCCTGAAGATGAATCTCTCTGATCTCTACATGTTTTCTTTCCAATAAAAAGCCAGAATAAAACAACGACAGTAAGGTGGCTTTAAAGCATTTCTTTTCACTGCCTGATTATTTAAAGGGCTTGTTCCTTTCCTGCAGCAACTTCACGATCCTTTTTTAAAGGTTCATTGGTTCTAATTACTCAAACTCTGGGACTGGAAACTGGAACCTTAAGTGCTCTAATGCTATCAAATTCTCTCATGCTCAACTTATACTCTCAAAAACAGAGTTCCTCAGAGTTGGCTTACATCAATTTCCATCTCATTAGCTTTAACTCATCAATTTAAGGACCCAGTCTTTCACACTTCTTCAAGAAATCTCATATTGTATACAATGCCGAACCTACTCTGCTATGCAAGGTAACCCTCTTAAATTAGTTTATAAATAAACTGATTCATTTATTCAGACCTTAATTTATACCAGATGACAGACTCTGAAAAATAAAGAGCAAAAGAAACAGAAAGAATAACTTCTGTGAAACAGAAGGGTCTCTAGGAAAGGAGATAAGAAAGCAAGATAACTAGAAGTGATATTATAGAAACACAAAAACACATTACAAAAGTACAGAAAAGCCTGTCATGACAGAGGAGCTGGAAGAATAAACCACCATATATTTGACTTAGTAAAAGAAAAGCAAATCGTTTAGCATTCAGTTCCTCTTCTCTCCAATGGCAGTCAAAATGGTATCTTTAATGCCTCAAGAAATTTCCATGCCTTTGGCCATATCATTTCATCTCCAACATCATATCATCTTTATCTGCCTGTCAGGTTAATAGACATCTTAACAGGTTTGCGAAGCTGTGACAGACCATCATCCCCACTCACTTTTGATGAACTCTCATTAGTGCTCTTAGTCTTTTTCACCAAATTTAACAATTCAGTAACTGTGATGTTTTCTGATTATTTTACTGTGAAAAAGGATTATTTCTTGCAAAATATAGTAAACTCCTTAAGGATTATGGCTGTATCTTATTCATGTTATGTATTTTTAGAGCACTTAGTTTAGTATAAAGCACATAAAAATCGGTGTGGATGAAATTATAATCTAGTCAATAATGTAATATAACATGTAACATACATATATTAGGACTTGCACAATAGTGCTTTTTTTGTTTGTTTGTTTCCTTTGCGAAATGGATGAGCAAGTTTACTAGGGTTTTAAGAAATCCCTACTGCTCTATTTAAATGTTACTTTTTCCCCTAAGAGTCCCTGTATATGAAATATCTCAATATCTAACTATTTGTATTTTACTCAGAGGACTAGGCTGGAACATTATAACAAAATTTACAGCACGAGAAAGCTGAAAAGAAAGTGAGCCTTTTTTGGGGGGGGGGGAAATAACAGGTGAATAAGAGCTAAAATTGATCAAAGAAATGTTTTATTTATCTCATTATAGGACATATAAAAAAGAAAATGTTATAAAATATATTGGGCATTTTGTTTCCTCTAGGGAACTGTCAAATTTCAAGATAAATATCTAGTAAGCCAGTAATATATAGAACCATAATAATGAGAGTGAATATTGTCAAAATTAAAAATGCACAACTTACATGATTGTCAAAATAATCACATACAAATAAACAAAAGCTGCATAAAAATGCAAGCACCTAAGCATTAATTATTGAAATTGGACCATGATATTGGACAACTTTCACTAAGACAACCAAAAAGCATGATAGAAAAATATAAAAGTAAATAATTATTTACAAATAAGTTTTCTTTAAAGCTGTACTATTAAATATATAAAGGAAAGGGATAATGTCTGAAAAATAATATAAAACCTAATATTCTTTTTACAGTTATACAAATTCAAAATGCAGGGATTTGTGATTACTATAATGCTATCATTAGTATTTTCTCCAAATATATCAAATGGAAAAGCTCAGTCTAGACTACATAACCCTTAAGGTTTTAAGAGATACTTAAATATGTGCTAAACAATAATATTTAATTTGATGATATAAGTCATATTTGTCATGTACTGTCAAACCAAAATATAATACACCTTTCTTCACTAGTTGTCTAGTAATTACTTAAGGTCATAAACTATATGTTGATAGTTTCTTCATTTCTTATGATTTGGCATCATGCCCAATACTTTAAACGCATCTCACAATAAATGATTTTCAAATAAGCGTGTTAATTATTTAACTTTGCCTTTTTAAAAGCATATATGATTGACTTATGTTTTCAGTTAATTTAGTATTTCAATAGTCTTTTTGAAATGGTTCTTCTGAATAATCAAGTTTGGAAATACTGTGTTCCAGAGATACTAATATAACTGCAGTTTAAAATATTTTTCTTTAAAAAATTGTTTTAATGAATTAATCTCAAATATAAGTAATTTTCCATGACTCATAAAGACATTCCCAACACATATTTTACCTACATCTATTAGTTCTTCTTATTCATTTCTTCATTTAACAAATATTTATTAAAGGCCAACATGATGGGGCTGTGTAAGATGTTGGTCATACAGTAGTGATGGAAGAAGAAAAGTAGGCAAAAAAATTGACAATAGTTTTGCTCCATTTGAGCATATAATTAAGTGAGGGAAACAGATAGTTTAATAGTTTAATTATAAATTTTCAAATGTGCTGTGAAGGAGAAATCAGGATGCTCCAAGATAATAAAGGCATAACACTGAGAAGAGGAAATCATGGAAGGCTTTTTTGAGGAAGGGACATTTTTAAATTAAGACCTAAAAGATGGAAAGCATATGAATAAAAGTTATCTCACCACAGTAGAAGCATCATAACAAGTAGGAGGTAAAATGCTAAGTGAAGAAATTAAACACTAATCCAGTAATAGGATACAGATTATGTGCTTTATTTTTATAGCAGTAGAAAACCAATGAAAGAATCAAGCATGCTAATTATTTGATGTGATTTCAAATCTAAAATACCTCCCTGGCTTATGAATGAAGAAGAGGGAGAGAAGAGACAAAAATAATACTCAAAGAAGAAAATTTCACGGGTTTAGGTGAAAGTTGATAGTGGCAGTGAAAGAAAAAGAGGTAGATGTATTAAATAAGTATATGAGGAAAAACCGATAGGAGTTGGTAATAGATGGGAGGTGGAAGTCAATGAGAATGTGGAAAGAATAACTCTTTAGCTGGGCGCAGTAGCTCATGCCCATAATCCCAGTACTTTGTGAGGATGAGGTGGGCAGATCACCTGAGGTTGGGAGTTTGAGACCAACATGAAGAAACCCCATCTCTAGCAAAAAAAAAAAAGAAAAAAGAAAGAGCAGGGCGTGGTTTTTCACTCCTGTAATCCCAGCGACTTGGGAGGCTGAAGCAGGAAAACTGCGTGAACCTGGGAGGTGGAGGTTGTGGTGAGTCCAGAGAGTGCCACTGTACTCCAGCCTGGGAAGCAAGAGCAAAACTTCGTCTAAAAAAATAAAATAACTCTTTCTCCAGCGTGAGCAACCAAATGGAAGGTGCTGCTGTTGCTATTTTCTTTCTTTTCTTTTCTTCCCCCTTCCCTCCTTTCCTCCCCTCCTCCCTTCTTTCCTTTCTTTCTTTTCTCTCTCTCTCTCTCTCTCTCTCTATCTTTTTGAGACAGAGGCTTGCTCTCTCACCCAGCCTGGAGTGCAATGGCATGATCTTGGCTCACTGCAAACTCTACCTCCTGAATTCAAGCAATTCTCCCATGTCAGCCTCCCGAGGTGTTGCTATCTTCTTAGATGGAGAATATTATCCATTTGAAAAAAATCCAGATTGTGTAACCAAACTTTAAAGTCCTCAGCATGAATGAATATCCTATATGAGTTTACAATTACATGTTGATGTATATATTTCAATTCTAATGCAAATAGATTTAGCCAAGAAAAGTATACGGTAGTCAAAATAGCATGGTAATGGTACCAAAACAGAGATACAGACCAATGGAACAGAACAGAGGCTTCAGAGGCAATGCTACACATGTACAACCATCTGATCTTTGACAAACCTAACAAAAAACAAGCAATGGGAAAAGGATTCTCTGTTTAATAAATGGTATTAGGAACACTGGATAGCCATGTGTAGAAAGCAGAAATTGGACCCCTTCCTTACATCTTACACTAAAATTAACTCCAGATGGATTAAAGACTTAAACATAAGATCTAACACCATAAAAACCTTAGAAGAAAACCTGGGCGAAACCATTCAGGACATAGGCATAGGCAAGGACTTCATGACAAAAAGCATTGGCAACAAAAGCCAAAATAGACAAATGGGATCTAATTCAACTCCAGAGCTTCTGTACAGCAAAAGAAACAATCATTAGAGTGAACCGGCAACCAAAAGAATGGGAAAAAATTTTTGCAATCTACCCATCTAACAAAAGGCTAATATCCAGAATCTACAAAGAACTGAAACAGATTTACAAGAAAAAAACAAACCCATTCAAAAGTGGGGGAAAGACATGAACAGACAATTTTCAAAAGAAGATATATATGAGGTCAACAAATATATGAAAAAAATGCTCATCATCACTGGTCATTAGAGAAATGCAAATCAAAACCACATTGATACCATTTCACGCCAGTTACAATGGTGATCATTAAAAATTCTGGAGACAGATGCTGGAGAGGATGTGGAGAAATAGAAACACTTTTACATTGTTGGTGGGAGTGTAAATTAGTTCAACCATTGTGGAAGACTGTGTGGCGATTCCTTGAGGACCTAGAAATAGAAATTCCATTTGACCCAGCAATCCCATTACTGAGTATATATCCAAACGATTATAAATCGTTATGTTATAAGGACACATGCACACATATGTTCACTGCAGCACTGTTGACAATAGCAAAGACTTGGAACCAACCAAAATGCCCATCGCAGATATATTGGACAGGGAAAATGTGGCACATATACACCATGGAATACTATGCAGCCATAAAAAACGGTGAGTTCCTGTCCTTTGTAGGGACATGGATGAATCAGCAAACTAACACAAGAACAGAAAATCAAACACTGCATGTTCTCATAGGCAAGTACTGAACAATGAGAACACATGGACACAGGGAGGGGAGCATCACACACTGGGGTCTCTTGGAGGGGAATAGGAGAGAAACAGCAGTGGGTAGGGAGGTTGGGAGGGATAACATGGGGAGAAATGTCAGATATAGGTGAAGGGGGGATGGAAGCACCAAACCACATTCACATGTGTGTGCCTATGCAACAATCCTGCATTATCTGCACATGTACCCCAGAATCTAAAGTGCAATAATATATACATACATATATATATAAGAAAATATTTTCTCAAATTTATCATTGTTAATATGATTCTAATTTAAATATTTGTATTTCCAAAAAAAAAGAATGGTTTTTAGAAAAAAATGCTTCAAATATCAAAAATAAATTCAAATTGCATACTAATGTAAAAATAGGTCTACATTTTTATAAGCTTTCCTATCAAGTCTTTATCTGGTATTTGGTGAAATACTGAACCCCATCAAGGCCTTAAGTAAAAATAACCCTCAAACTTTAATCATGACATCATACACACAAACAAAAGAAAACAAAATCATTATTTAAAATAAATTGTCATCTACTGTCATACCACTCTGAACACTCCCAATCTTGTGTGAAATAAATTGTCAAGAGACATTAAAATACTCTATAGTTTTACCTTAAACTTGAATATTTGAAATTATAAAAGAATTTAATATGTAATTTTATATGTTATGTATATGTGTCTTCTACAGAGTACTAAATAACTCACATGACACACAGATAAGGCAGCAATAAATATTAATAATCAATGCTTTACCTAGTTAATGAGAATGGTACAATAGTAATAGCAAGTTACCACATATCCAGCATTTGCTAAGTATACATGTGATAGTACTTTCATAATTTGTTTAATCATCACAACACTCTTATGAGGCTCATACTATTATTATCACCATTTTAAAGATTAGCAAACTCAGATACAGAAGGTTACATCATGTAATACTACAAAGTGGCAGAAAGGTATTCAGCTAGCAAGCCTGGTTCCAATTATCTTGTCTTTAAGTTGGATTCAATATCATCTCTGTCATTTAAAACCTTTGTTAGTTTGGAATAATCATGCATCATTTTATTAACTCACATTTTTCTATAAAATTAGGCTATGAAAATAATTATGTTGGAAGTTTTTTTTTAATATTCATTGACCTATGATATAGCATAACTAAGAAATTAAAATATTTCCAATTTAAGAACAGGAAGGGGTAGCTTGCCTGAAGCTGTTAAGTTAGAGATTATCTTGGGAAAGATCTATGTGAGATGATACTTAGTGTTGTGATAGAATTCTTAAGCCAAATTGAGCATATTTCTAGAATGAGGCTTTTTCTAAACTGATTGAAGGTACAGTAGTCGAGGTAATTAAATTCTATGGCTATTAACTTAATCCCAACTGTGTCTAACTCATTATGCTGACCACTGGTGGCTAGATCATTAAAAGTTTTTGTCTTAAAGGAATTTATAGATCAAAAGGGGAGACAGACATGTAAAAGCTAACCTTAATGCAAGGCACGGTACAACATGTGGGAGATAGAATTGATAGCTGGTGTGTGAAAGCAACTAATTTTGACTTTATAGGAAAACAAAGGCTTTATTAAAGAGGTAACAACTGTACTGTGTGTTAAAGTGTGTGTGTGTGTGTGTGTATGTGCGTGCATGTGTGTGTGTGTGTGTTAAGATACAACTTGGGTCAAACCTTCAACCTGAGAAAGCTCTCAATAGATGAGATGAGAAGAATATTCCATACTGAAAGCAAGTAAAACAAAACCCTAAATATTCTCGAGGCTCATAACATGAAGGGATACAGCAGAAGATGAAACAAATATATTTAAGAGTATTACACAGATATCCTTGACTGCATGTGTGGAGCTTTGTTCCTTCCATTGGTAGGTGTTGGAGGTGGGTGAGGATGGGTTCTGACTCAGTGTCAGAACAGTGTGGTAGGAAATCTGGAGAAATAGTCAGATTGTTCAACATAGTCTACTGCAGTAGCCTAAATTATGGCAGCACATAAGCATGGAAAAGGAACTGGTGATGGAAATAGGAATGCAAACTGGCACAGCCACATTAGAAGACAGCTTCTCAGTTTCAAACAAAGATATCTGTATTCATTCGATATGATACAGCAATGCTACTCTTTGATATTTACCAAAAAGAGCTGAAAATTTATGTCCATGCAAAAAACTTCACATGGTTGATTATGGCAGCTTTATTAATAATGGCCAAACTTGAAAGCAACCAAAATATTCTTTCAAGGAAGAATGAATAAATAAACTGTGGTGCATCTAGACAATGGAGTATTATACAGCACTAAAAAGAGATGGGCTATTAAGTCATGAAAAGACATGAAGGAACTTTGAATATGTATTACTAAGTGAAATAAGCCAGTCTGACAAGGCTACATACTATATGATTCTAAATGTATACTATTCTGGAAAAGGCAAAACTGTGGAGACCACAGAAAGATCAATGATTGTCAGGGGAAGGAAGGAAGGAAGCAAGAAAGCAGGAGGGAAGCATAGGCAGAGCACAGGATTTTTAGAGCAGTGAAACTCCACTGTGTGGTACTACAATGGTGAATACATGTCAATATATGTTAGTACAAAACCATAAAAAGAAACACCAAGAAGTGAATCCTAATGTAAATTATATACTTTGGATGATAACAATGTGTGAATGTAAGTTCACTAATTGTAACAAATGTATCACTTTGGTATGGGGTGTTAATGGGGCAGGTATGCATGTGTGGGGACAGGGAGTATATGAGAAATCACTGTATCTTCCTCTCAATTTTACTATGTATCTAAAATTGCTCAAAAAATAAAATCTTTAACAAAAAAGAGGAAATGATGATCTGCAAATACATTTTTAAAATAGAAATTGCCTAAACTGAACAATAATTTGGATGTTTGCAGGTAAAGCAGAGCAAAAACAAACAAGACTGCCAGATGCCTATGCTGCTGCCTGTGGAACCTAAAGGTTAATGCTGTGCTTCACAATATAGCTGCCTCCAACAGGACTAGATGCATGTTTTTGAGTGTGTGTGTGTTTATTAAAATAAAGATAATGGATTAATTAATGTATTTTGGGATATGTCCAATTTGAAGTGCTTGTATAAGACCCACTTTGTCATGTCCAGCTGATATCCGGGAGGCCAGTTTGATGCTTCAGAAGGTGGTCATCCTAGGGCATTTAACTCTTGGAGACAAGAATATACAGAGGAGATGATTGAAAACTTGAGAACAGAAGAAAAAGAAAAGAAGTACATATAGGTATTTGAAGAATGTTAATTTTTAAAGGGTGATAATTGAACAAGGAGTCAGCAACATCTCTCAGCCAACAGACAAGTAGGATGGTAACCAGAAGGTTTTCATAAAAGGGTATAGTTCAAAGTTTCACAAAGATTAAGGACTTTTAAGTTTGACATATAGAAACAGACTGAGGGCTATATAATTTTATATGATTTTAGTGGTGTGATGTGAGTGAAACCCAGATTATATTATAGACAAGATAGATAAATACAAAGATAGATATAGATCAATATATGTATGCAGGCACTTAGATGGATACATTTTTGTCAATAAGGAAAATAATCAGAGTAGGATAGCAGCATGAAGAATTATGTCTGGGATTGGCGATTAGACCACAACCTGGGGACCTTAAGAATGTTAACTGGGCAAAAGGAAGGAATCACTCAGTGGAGAGAAAAAGATTATTGCAGTGAAAGAAATGGAGTAATTGGTGGAGCACATAAATTGGAACGAGTGGACTCTAAGGCAGGAAAGAGGAATCAGAAGCATTGCAGAAGGGAAGGAGAACTAATAACCACAAGAAAAAATGGAAAGAGGTGGGGTGAGGATCAAAGGACTCAACTCTATATGGGACTCCATCTTAATGGCTTAAGAAGTACAATTATTCAGTGGTTCTTTTAAAATACTGTTGTGGTTTAAAGCTGTAATTCTCAAAACTGGCTGTATATTAGAACTGTTTCATTTTCTTAAATAAAATCTTAGTTACTCTGTTATGGGTGGACAGATCATTTAATAAAAATATCTTAGAATGAAGTGATGGTATTAATATTTTTAAAGTTTCTCAGTCAGAATGCTAATATTCAGTTATCATTGAGAATCACACTTTAAGTGAATTGGAGATGTTTAGGAATAGTGTTTATGGGGAATTGGATAGCTAGCTACTAGTATTTAAATCTACATCTTCAAAACATTAAAATCTGTATTTTTTATTAAGAGTAATTGTCGTTTCAAGGAAACTAGTAATGTGTGGAGTGAGAGCTTAAACAATGAAGCATGGTATTTACTAGTGTCAGCCTATAAGATTGCACTGATACCTCATAAAATGGTCTACATGGAATGAAAAATAAAATGCTCTCATGCAGTAATTTTCCCTTAAACAAAATACGTGTTCATAAAGTGATTATACTTCAGATCCAGTTATGAAAGATGATGTAATGATACTTCAGCTCCAGTTACTGAAGATGATGTTGCTGCTTTAAGGCAGCATTCCTCTAAGTGCTGTTCATGACCTATATGCATGAGAATCACTCCAGTCCTTTCTGCAAAAATCCCATGTCAGAAGCTCAATTTATAACTGAGAACTTATAACAAGGATCTGGTTAAAACTTTGTAACCAACTAATATGCTCCTTGTAAAAAGAGTAGATACTTAATAAGAAAAATAAATTGTACTTAAATGAGTATGTACTCACATCAGGTTAAAAGAGTCCTATGGCTACACTGAAAATGACAATAATTAAAACCTTTTACCCAAGTGTCTCTTTTCCTAAAAGTGCACATTGTCACTTTTGTTTCAGACACTTTCAGTCTTTTTGATGTCAGTTTACTAACCACCAAGTAAACTGATGTATCCTGTTCTGGTCAATGGGGAAAGGCAGGGTTGTGATGAGGTATAGCACAGGGACCTGTGTCATGACTCTTAAATGGTATATGTAGATCAGAGTTCTGTATCAAATATTTGATTCAAATATATTCTCTCAATGAGAACTAATGTATTTTATATCTAGGTTCTTGGAGAATGTTTTACAGCAAGACCATTCTTCTGTCACATACCAGAAATAATCTTAAAATACTAATTATGAAGTTTCATTTGAGGATCTTTAAAGAATTTCCAAAATTGCAGGCATGCAGATACAAACAACAGTCTAGCTTCATAATCCGCATAGTTCAGGGAAATATATAAAATGTAAGTCTTTAAAGGCAAGGAAATATCTGTTTTATAAAGAGATACATAAGGGAAATTAACTTTTGTAAACTCCAAAGAGAAATAAGCCTTTGATCCCCTAAGGCAAACATTTTTTAGATACAGTTTCACCACATAATTGCTCTGATTTCCTTAGTTACACTTTGTAGTTCCCTGCTGGCTGTTTTTCTGTGTAAACTTACTTTCATTTCCAATTATGTCATTATAGAGATGAAAATCAGGTCTAATTAAATAAGAACATGACAATAATTGTCATTCTCTTATTTTTATAAACTATGACTTTTCTACCTTTGAAAAGGTGCTTCAGTAAAGAAAAATGTAGCTCTCATGGTTCATCAATTGCCTAGAACTAATAGCCATGTATCTACAGCTTCCCATTCTTTCATATCCTCATTCATTCATTCATTATTTGTCTAAGGGTCTTCCTTTCTTTCATCCTCAAATAAGCATTTATTAAGGAGCTATACTATATTTTATTGTATAATTGTACCTTTTATTTCAGATTCAGGAAGTACATATGCAGGTTTATTACGTGGGTATATTGCATGATGTTGAGGTTTGGGGTATGATGGATTCTGTCACCCAGATACTGAGCATAGTACACAATAGTTAGTTTTTCAACCATTGCCTCTTCTCCTTCTCTCTCTCCACAGTAGTCCTCAGTGTCTTTTGTTGCCTTCAGCAGCTACTATATTAAACATCTACTATGTGCCAAGAAATATAGATACAGATGCCACTGATACAGAAATAAACTAGTTACAGTTCTGCCCTGAAATCAAATGCTTTAAAACACATTACTTTTATTAATGTGACAAGCACCATACCAGTATGTTGAGATTCACTTGGGATGGCTGGCAAAATACTAGAAAATTATCAGGGAAACTTATAGAGTAGTCTCTAACCTTTTGGAAGGCTGAAAGGTTTTATTGAGACAGGTTCAAGGCAGTTGGTCCATTATGTGAGGGAAGAGATGGGGACAAAAAAAGGCCATCCCAGTTAAAGTCTGTTTACCTTTGTTTACTCATGCAAACTTTGTGCTGGATGTCCCCCTCAGGGAGAGATTAAAGGGGACTTACCCATTAATAGTGTTTATTCTGAGCCTAGAACCTAAAGCTTTTATTATTCGTAAAACCAGTCTTTTAACCATGTTAATTATCCACAAGTGTTTTGACTGAGAACCTCTGTTATGAAATCTTTTACTGAAAAAATATAATGATGAAAAGAGAGTCTTGGTTGATTGGTGGCAGTTGCCCTCCCAAAGCAGCCAGTGACCATCCCTAGCCCACTTCAATCACTCTAATAGTATGAGAGTGCGTTCATTCATCCATCGTTGAGTCAGGGTCTGCAGGCCAGACTTCAGCAGGTGGTAGTCAACATCTCAAGAATATTTTTTAAAATTTACTGTAGCAGTTTGAAACATTTATTTCCCTCTTTATCATATACAGAGCAGAGGATATTTACACATGGAATAAACATTTCATTGAATTCCCAGTACCCAGGCTATCATGTTACCCTTCTACAGAATTCAAGAAAGCATATCTTAATTCATAAATTAAAAAAATCATTCAATGATTTCTAATTTTAATTAACAATTAATGCAAAGTTGGCCATGCTTTCTCCTTGGAATAAATATTTCCTGCATGGCTAATATGTCTACCATGTGCTGGTATTACAGTAGCAAACAAGACAGCCAAAGTTGCAAAATGTCTGAGTTTTCAATTTGAAATAAGGGAAAGAATAAGATAATTTCAGATATTATAGGGGATATGACCTTGATGAGAGAGGAAAAGATATATAGAAAAAAAGTGTGTGTGTGTGTGTGTGTGTGTGTGTGTGTGTGTGTTTGAAATAATGTACTTAAATGTAATACACACAGTTAATTGTAAAAATAAGATATATCAGGAGTAAAGATGTTGCCTGACTTATGTGTTCAAAGTTACCATTTACTAACTAATTTAAATTTTCTCTGCTGTAATGAGTATATTTTATCCAGGTAACTAATACCTAGTGGGATTATCCACCAACTGACTAAGTCAGTTTTTTTTATTTATCTCCAATTGAAATTTAATTGATTACTACAGTGGTAAAAAGTAATCTGAAGACTTAACTATATATTCAGTATATTCAAAAATATATTTAACATATTAAATGTTATAAAATCAAGTATGAACTAGTCAAATAGCTATGTTTGCCTCAAAAAACCAGTTACATCTCCTTTAGAATCCATATAGATATATGCTTTTTAGAAAAGTAACAAAAATGTAAAGCTATTTTAAGCTAATTATGCTATAGTGTGAAATTGATTTTTCTTATGTAATTTCTTAATGAACACACTGTATGATACCCATGTAAATAACTGCTTTGAGAATGCCCTGATATTATTTGAGTAGTTACCTGTATGACACTGTCTCCAGGTCTCATGTCTGTATAAACATACACATCATAGGATATTTCCGGGAAGGTTGGCGTGTTATCGTTTGCATCCATCACTTGAATATTGACAATGACTGGCTCACTTTCCTGTACACCATCAAATGCTGTTATCTTTGGGAGTAGAAAAATACCCTTAATGAAGTTGTTGTGCAAATATAAGCAATACAGAATTTACTCTTACAGTTTAACAAGTTTCTTACAGGTAATCTTAGAATTTTGAAGGGTGTAAAATGTTTTGTTGATAAAATGAGGTAATTAAAATGTAATACTACATATACTAAAAGTGTTCTAATATGTTAAGAAGCAAGTATTGAATATTTTATTTTAATGTATTCAATTCTAAGCATATTTTATATAAGGAGATATGCAAAATATCATTTAAAGTGGGCAAATAACATTGCTGACTGGTAAGGGTTAACTACAATTTAATCCATACAACTTAATTGGAAAATATTATTTGTATTTACATATTTTGTATACAACAGTTCCTTTTACAATCAACATGTTTATACGATTAGGAGGGTAGGTGCCCTAGAAACACATTGTATTATAGTAATTTACCCAACAGCAATTTTCAAAGGACTAGTTGGCACCAGTTAACTGTGATAACTTATATATTGTCAACATTTTAACAACATCTGACAAAGTTAATGCTAAGTCACCACCATCTTTGTCTAAATCAACTTTTTATCTAACTTTTAACCAGCACATAAATTTTCCTGGAAGTCCTGATCTTTTTCTGTGTAGGTTTCTTCAGAAATAAATTCTATATATCTTGTTTAACTGGTACTTTATCTTAGCTCATCTTTCTCCTGTGTCTGATTCAAAAATTGTGATATAATTAGAACTTACATTTTATCTTTATTCAACTGTCAACCATACTATGCTTGTTATTTATGTGTGAGTGTGCATATGTATGTATGTATGTGTGTATGTGTCTGTATATGTATTTTCCTATCTCATGATCAATATTTACAAATTCAATTTGAATAACCTTTACTTTTTTCTCCCTTGATTAGCCTAACCCATGATTTACCTACGTCAGTGCTACTGACACGTTAGGACAAGTAACTCTTGATTATGGGGGGTTGTTCTGTGTATTATAATTCGCAGTATCCTTTATGTCTACCCACTAGATGCCTATAGTACCTCTACACAATTGTGACAAGCAAAAATGCCTCTAGATGTTGCTAAATGTTCACTGGAAGAAAAAATTATTCCCTCTTGAGAATCACTAGCTCAACCCTATGACAAAATTAAAAATTCAAGAACAACCACCAAAAAGGTTAGGAAATAATTCTTTATATTTCAATTTAAGACAATTATGACTGTTTGGTAAAGACTAAAATTCTCACTTTCTTTTTGTATTTTGAAGTTTTTTTTTTCCCTTCGGTGATGAGGAATGTGAATATAGCTACACAAACAACAAACAAAAGAGATACATGTAAATCATTTTTCATTGATCTTCTCTCTGGTGTTAAAAATAATGTATTTTTCCCCCAAGTCATTGATCTTTTCCGTTTTAACCAGACTTCTTTTTCAGTTCCATACAAACATGCATACATACATACGTATATTTATACAAAATCTCTTTACCGAAAAGGTGTAAGTTTGCTGTTCTTCCCTGTCCACTGGTTGGAGTAAGGTGAGGTAGCGAGTAATACCCATCTGTGTGACGGTGAAGACTGAGGTGTAGTCATTCAGAAAAAGGTGAAGCTCTGGGTCTTTTGTCTATTAAAAAAAATGACATTATTTCAAATGTTGAATTAATAATGTAGTTATTAGTTCATTATCTAGAAGTTCATATTTGAAATTTATTATAAAAAATCCACATAAAAATATTAAGAATTTCTAAAGATAAACGATATTTAACTAGATATTTACTCATGAATGAGCTAAACTATTCAAAAGATGGTGACCTATACTGTGGAATACAAAATACTGAAATACATACAGATATAATTAATGTGGGGCAAAAAAGGAAAAATAATAGAAAAATGGAAAGAACAGAAAAACTTCCAATTAAATATATTCTAGTGATTATTTATTATCAAGATTTTTCAGAACAGCACTGGACTGGAGAAATAAGAAAAGCAAGGAAAGAAAATTGCAGTTCAAAATTATTAGCAATAAGATTTTATAATTACTGCATTTGTAATAATAAACTGCATATATGCATATTACTACCTTGTTCTTATAATGCAAAATAGAAGTAAAATTGGTATGTATTATTCATTACCTATAAATATCATGCTTGCTCTTCCTTATTTTAATGCCGTAAAAATTCTCCAAATGGAAACATGATTATTTTAATTAAAATATTTCAGATAATTTGATTCAAAATATGCATAAATTTAGCAAATGTGTTTGATATAAAAGTCTCAAAAAATAAGATATACTTAAAAAAAAAGGAATTTAAAAATTCAGGTCTGTGAGATCAATCAACTTAGCATTGAAGACCCTTTGCAATTTCATCGCCACCCCTGAAAGAGAAGACATCATACTCTAATTTAGAGAAAGAGCAGTAATATAAAGTAGGAAGGCTAGCACTGAAGTCTGCATAGTAGGAAAGACAGGCAGGTAGAGCAAAGACAAGAGGAATATTGAAGGAGCAGACTATTAGGAAGGCTATGAAAAAGAGAAAAAGAAGGAATACAGGGAGGTAAGGTGTTTTTCTTGATTATAGTACATTTTAAAGTATGCCTACCATGATATGAAATGAGTAACATAAAACATGTTTCTAATTCTGGTGTTAAGGGCCAAGGGAAGAGCAAAGAGCAGAAAATTGTTAAATGTATTTAATTTGAAAAACCAGAAATCATAATTTCAAAATTTATATGTAAAATACAAACGTTGTAATGCACACTACTATAATAAAATGTGAACAAGTTTTGATCCACAGTATAATCTGCCCATCTTTTAAAAGCTTCAGTATGTGAAATAATTGGTTTCATTTGAACCTAAAACAAGTTATGTATTCATAAATCTCATTCTGTAGTAGCTTCTACGTTCAGGATTTAGACTTAAGGTCACTATGCCACATTTAGCCTGGAACAATAAGAAATACTATAGATAGTAATTCCAGTTGGTGTCTTGACTATAAAATGATCAAAAATATTGAGAAAAAGTTCAAGAGGCTTCACACACTGACATTTTCAAACAGGCACTTCAGTTGTTTCCATTTCAGTGTCATGAGTCCAATTAGTCAGTATACCTAGAAAGTGGGATATTCTAAAATATCTAACATCAGTTATTTAAAAAATAATTTGGCCAGGTGCGGTAGCTCACATCAGCACTTTGCGAGGCCCAGGCAGGTGGATCAGGAGGTCAAGAGATCGAGACCATCCTGGCCAACATGGTGAAACCCCATCTCTACTAAAAATACAAAAATTGGCTGACTGTGGTAGTGCATGCCTATAGTCCCAGCTACTCAGGAGGCTGAGGCAGGAGATTTGCTTGAACCTGGGAGGCGGAGGTTGTAGTGAGCATAGATTGTGCCACTGTTCTCCAGCCAGGAGACAGAGTGAGATTCTGTCTCAATAAATAAATAAATAAATAAATAAATAAATAAATAAATAAATTTATTAAAGTCCATTAGAAAATTCATGACTATTTTTGAATTATATTTTAAGGATTCTTGTTATTTTATACTTTAGAGTAAATTGCAATTAAATTCAATTATTACTTTAAAGTTGATCAAAAGTTTCAGTTAACATGCAGTTCAGTCAAAGAAAAGCTAAATAAGTATGGACGTCTGCCATTAGTTTTTTGTTTATCCTGGATTAACTAATCACTGAGCTTTTTAAGACATATAAGCTTCTCTAAATGTGCCAACAATGGTACCATCTGGCATACCTTATTTATTCAGAACTTTAAGCTCTAAATGCAAGCTGAGGAAATTTTGCTATTTAACTTGCTTACCAAATATTTACTTTGTTCCTTTTGTTCAAATCATTCTCTACTTTCTTCTGTTCCATCATTCTCTACTTCCTTTATACCTTAATTATCTTTCAATTTATTTTCTTCCTTTCAAATATAACCTCTGTTAATAATTTGTTATGTATATTCAATCATATCTTCACCACACCTTTTTAAGGATTTTGTGTGTCATTTTGATAATGCAACATTGCACTAAGTATTGAGTTGTGGACCAGTGTGTCCAAATGTGACTGTAGTATAGTATGTTTGTGTCAAAAATAGTACTTACTTTTTACCACTTTCAAGAAAGCCTCAAGGCTTTGTTTGTCAAATGCTTTTCATTTGAAGATAATGCACACATCCATACTCTGTAAACAGAGTTCCTCATATTGGATAACCAGAAACATTAAAGATCTTTCGATAATTTATAAATTAACAAAATTAATAATTATAAATTAACAATAATAAATTTTGCTAATTTAACTGTCTCAGCTTCTTGACTGCTTTTGTTTTGTTGTTTTGAGATGGAGTCTCCCTCTGTTCCCAGACTGGAGTGCACTGGCACAATCTTGGCTCACGGCAACCTCCGCATTCTGGGTTCAAGAGATTCTCCTGCCTCAGCCTCCCGGGTAGCTGGGATTACAAGCATGTACCACCATGCCCAGCTAATTTTTGTATTTTTAGTAGAGATGGGGTTTCACCAGGTTGTCCAGGATGGTCTCAATCTCTTGACCTTGTAATCTGCCCACCTCGGCCTTCCAAGGTGCTGGGATTACAGTGTAAGCCACCACGCCTGGCAAAATGTTTTAATAACTAGCTAAAGAAACATAACACTTCTCAGAACTACAGTGTATTTGCTTTTTGTGAAGAAGATAATGTATTACAAAAAACTAGCACTATACATGGCATATTATAGCTCATTCGAATATGTTATTTATAGTTAATCTCTGATCAAAATATAACATTATATATATATTTAAAATAATAATCTTATATATAAATGCTACTGATAAATATCCTTGTGTTAATTTAAGTACAAACATTTAGGAAGCCAGATTTGGAAATGTTTAACAAATTAACACTCAATGCTTGATATTTTAGATTTATTTTTAACAATAGTGCAAGGTTCAAGTGTCGTGTATATATTTATATTCAAAATATTACAGCATATCATTTTTTGAGTTGTAGAAAAAGTTTCTGTTATATCAACATAAAATGTTAATAAATACATATCAGTACCAACTAATCTATTGTTTTGATTCACATTAGTTAGAGTCATGGGTTTTGCTATTCTTCACAAGAAAGGTATATCAAATTTTTGGTAAGGAACAATATGCATTTGAAGCCAAATACCCTTCTCTAAATCTATTTATAAACATAAATTCCTTCTTATCAAGCTACATACTGATACACAGTTTGAATTTCATGAATATATTTGAATTTTGCAATTCCTAAAGAGTAAGTGGAGTCACCACTTGTATATTTGTAACACTTTTAATCATGTTAGAGTTAATAGCTTATAAGTTTCAAACACTAGGATATATATGGACAAATAATGCTCAGATTTAATATTACAATAGGGGTAATAGATTTTAGGTAGCTGTCATGTTTATAAGTATATTTAAAATGAATTTAAGTGTTAATAGGTACACAGAGAGTTGATTAAAAAATGTTAATTTCCTCCTGACATTAGATTATATTTACTTTACCCTAAAATATCCATTCAGTATATACCAAAAGTATGATATATTAATTCACTTATCTGCATATTACTTTCTGAGAGGATAAAATAAGCTCTGGCATGCACACATCAAAACAGAAAATAAATATGAAAGTAAATGCATATGCAAACACATGGGTAAACAAACATATGAATGTAAAATAAGGATTCCATCATATAAAAAATATGTTCAAATATAAGAGTCGTACTGTTTAAACAGCAATTTTCTAATGGGAATAAAAATATGATATCACAAACACACAAGACTACATGCATGCACATTTGTAGGCACACACAGCACAGACATGGATACACATGTGCACATGTATTTATGCATATGTATCAGCATGCATATAAATGACAAAGCATAACAAAAAAAATGACAAATAATTTTATCTCCTCAGCCAGTTTTAATTAGTAGGCAGTAGTTGCCTGAAGCATGTAGTTCAAAAAACTTACAATGTTTTAGAAAGAATGCTATGATAAATTACCAGAGTTTGCCGTGGACTCAGAAAACATTAATAATTAAGCAGTCTTTGTCTCAATTGACAATTAAATTTGAGTTTTATAAAATTTTATAGTACTACAACCAATAGATTGTGTAAATATTTTTACCTTTTTTAACTTTAAAATATATTTAAATTCTAAACCAATGAAGTATATTTAAATTTATATAAAGTAGTTGTAGATATCCTTATAAGGGATAATGAAGTAACACCTACATATTTTAGTGAAAAAGAAAAAGAACAAGGAAATTAACCACAGCAATCAACAAAAGAACAGTCACCAGCTTAACACCTAGTACATACAGGAAGTCCATCGGGTGGAACCTATATGCAAATTAAACATGAAATAAATGTTGTAAATGATCACAACTGCGCATATGAAGAAAAAGCAAACCACTGCCAGCATACTAAACTAACAACTTCTGTCACAGTGTGCAATTTTTTCCTTAGTATTGTGACCCACATATAATGGAATAACTATGAAGCATATAAATACTTCACAGCTTTATGAGTACACTGGATTAAATATAAAAGATACCTCTTTATATTAAAATTAATAACAATACAGGGGAACAAATTTACATAAAATTATAAATTAATAAGTATCTTTCTATAAGCCAGATGGGTAATCTTTATTGATTATTATCCCTTGTTATTTTCTTGTTATTTTATAATCAGAATTCAATAATCAATTTTTAGCATCTTTGACACTGAAAACCTGGTGGTCTCAGACATACTTCTTAAAAACCTTGTGCCTTACCTCGTCTACTTATATTGTGGGTTATTTTAAAATTATGATGTGGTACAAGTACTCTAAAGCATACTGTGTAAATCAATATGACTCATTTACATATACGCGTGTGTGTGTGTGTGTGTGTGTGTGTGTGTGTGTGTGTGTGTGTGTATGGGTATATGTCTATATCTATATAGTTATAAAAAAAGAACATTGGTGCAAATATTTTTTCTTTTTTCTTTTTTAGTTTTACTGTGGCCCTTGGCATTCTTTCTACACTGTGAATAATACCACAACTCACATTCCTGGCTACTACTTTTTTTTTTTTTTTTGAGATGGAGTCTTGCTCTGTCACCTAGGCTGGAGTGCAGTGATATGATCTCGGCTCACTGCAACCTCTGCTTTCCTGGTTCAAGCAATTCTCTGCCTCAGCCTCTTGAGTAGCTGGGATTACAGGCGCACACTGCCATGCCCAGCTAATTTTTGTATTTTTAGTAGAGACTGGGTTTCACCATCTAGACTAGGCTGGTCTTGAACTCCTGACCTCATGATCCACCCACCTCAGCCTCCTAAAGTGCTGGGATTATAGGCTTGAGCCACTGCGCCCAGACCCTGGCTACTATTTCTCAAAACATGGTTTCACTTTCCACTAAATTAAATGGAGAAACCCAACTTAAATTTTCAGAAAATTAATCCAAACTTGTCCCCTTCTTGGCATTTACCATCTGGAATAGCTATAATTGAAGAAACTTATGAGTGCCAGCCCCTGCAATGACGACTTTCCCTTTTCTCCTCGAGGCTTATTCTCTAATACTATGCTGATATTGTATGAGGTGGCAAGTCTTCCTCTCTCTCTCTCAAAGTTTATTCCTATAATGATTATTGTCACTAATTCTGACACTCAAAAGCAAGAGGATTTTGTTTTATTTTGTTGAGTTAGGGTCCCAATTTGTCATCTAGGGTGAGTGCAGAGGTGCAATCATGGCTCACTGCAGCCTCAAACTAATGGGCTCAATCATTCCTTCTGTCTCAGCCTTCCAATTAGTGAGACTACAGGCATGTACCACCATGCCTGGCTAAGCTTTATTATTATTATTATTATTTTTGTAGAGATGGCATCTCCCCCTGTAGCCCAGGCTGGTCTGGAACTCCTGGCAGTCTTCCAGCCTCCCAAAGTGCTGGGATTACAAGAGTATGAGCCACCACATCCAGCTCAGAGTGGCATGATTTTACCATGTAGTAAAATTTGTGTCCATAAACTAAAAAGACCTTAAAGTTTTCCTTTGGTGATACAGATCTTTTGACAATCCCAGAAACGAACTAATTTACTATATAAAAATAAATGGTGCTCAGTCTGTAAAAACAGATGATTCAGAAGGACATAAATCCTACTTCTAATACATTAATGACTATTTCATAGATTTATTTTGTGTGCTGGCAAATGGAAGATTTGAGGAAAAATGGATGAGTTACAAGAAAACTGGTTTCAACTCCGCATGAGGAACAGCCTTCTAAGAACTAGAGTTGTTCAAATGTGGGATGGGCCACCTTGTGAAATACTTAGTGCAACATCGTTAGGATTCTTGAAGCATATGTTAGATACCCTCGTTCATTCAATAATAACTGGATTTATGAGTTCATTGAAGAATTACTAAACCATATGAACTGCTAGAAACTGTGTTAGTTCTTTGGGATACATAAGTTGGTAAGATAGGACCTATCCTGAACAGATGTAAACTCAATGAGGGAGAAAGATAATATTTTCAAGTTGGAAGTATAGCATTAGAGAAATGCACTGAGGGGAGGCATACAACTAAAATTGGGTAATGAATACTGTGGAAAGATTCTTGAATGAAGGAATGCCTGCGCTGAGCTCTAAACACTGAGTATAAGTTAAACAAGACAGCCTGTGCAACAGAAAATGAAAGATTTCAAAGCCTAGAACATGTAACAAGCAAACATAATTAGACAAGATGTTTCTTGGCACCTGGAAGAAACTACAAGCAGTTGCCAGATGTTATAGGTAAATTAGGAAGTTTCTAAACTTCAGGCTGCAAAAATGTTCAGGTATCAAGATATAGAAAACTGCATGAGCTTAAATTTTTAGGTGTCCCAGAAGTATATCAGACAGAAATGTGGGCCAGGCATGGTGGTTAATGCCTGTAAATCCCAGCGAGGTGGGTGGATCACTTGAGGTCAGGAGTTTCAGAGCAACGTGGCCAACACCGTGAAACCTGTCTCTACCAAAAAAAAAAAAAAAAAAAAAAAACAGTTGAGTGTGGTGGTAAAAGCCCGTAATCCCAGCAACTTGGGAGGCTGAGTTGGGAGAAACACCTGACCCAGGAAGGCAGAGGTTGCAGTGAGCCTGGATTGTGCCACTACACTCCAGCCTGGGCAACACAGAGAGACTCTGTAAAAAGAAAGAAAAGAAAGGAAAAAAAAAAGGAAAAGAAGGAAAAGAAGGAAGGAAGGAAGGAGGGAGGGAGGGGGAGGGAGAAGGGTTGGGGGAGGGTGGATGGGAGGGAAGGAAGGAAAAGAAAGGAAAGAGGAAAAAAAGAAAGGAAGGAAGAATATAGGTAGATGTTAGATTTGAGTTTTTGAATAAATCACTCTAATGGCCCTGCAGAAGACAGATTTGAGTAAGAAATCAAGAGAAGAAGATCAGGAAGTAATTCTAATAACAGACTAATAGAGTGGTGGTTATAAGGACAGAAAGAAGAAAAGAGATTACATAAATAATTAGGGGACAAAATAGGAAGATCTGGAGGATTTCTTAGTTTCGCAAATAAAGAAAAAAATCAAGCAAGCCTTCTAGATTTCTAGGTTGCATAGCACAATGAAACACCTATCAGTTTCTGGCAAATGGGTTTTAGAAGAGGATTTCATACAGTATAGGAAGTTTAAAGTATTTCTAATATTCTATGAGTTTATTTTTATTTTATGTATAGAAACTATATATGATATTTTTAAAACTTTTATCACTAGGGGACTAGGCATACTTGTTCACTTTCTGGACACCTACTGACAGTCACTCACCATAGATTATTTTAGAAAGAGGGTCAGTCTAAGTCATAAACAAATGTTTAGCTATGCTGATTAATTACGTGACACTTCTACAAAAGTTATGCAGCATGCCACTCTCCATGTACATGGCATCATTGCAGGGAAATTTCCTCTCCACGCCCTTTCCTACCAGTGCCAACTAAAGACACATGCCAAGGAAGCAATGACTGATACCTTACAGATGACTGGAAAGAGGGGACACCTCATGCATATGAAACTCACAATGTTTACAGCTGTTACATGACAGAAGCAGGAGTCAAGCCAAGCTCTGTCTAAATCTAAAACACAGAGCCCCAAGAACACACACCTTAAAAACACTTCAGAGCATTTCATACACTAACTGGCACTGTAACTCTCCAAGAGTTGAATTATAAGTACTGTTTCTCAAAGGTTTTAGACCCTTGAGCTCTCTCCACTTTATTTCATCAATGACCTGTGAGTACTACTGTCTTTTACAAAGTTAATGGAACGCAATTTTAAAGGCAATCATGACAAGTATGGGGGCACACAGCCAAGCATAGGGCTTAGCATGTAATCATTAAAATATGAATACACTGAGAAAGTATAAACACATACATTTTGTTATTGTGTAAACTTAAAACTACATCACTTTAAGATTTGGATTTTTCTAACCACTAGATATATTAAGGTATGATCTAAGCTATCATACACTTTCAAATTGATTAGTCACTACTTAAAATATGAATACCTATTAAATTAAAAAACAAAATCTACACTAAAATGTGTGGGACCTTAGTAGATCTACAAAATACATTTTCTCAGCCTGGATTAAACTTATTAAGATGACTCTGGGTGTTTTCTAGTGTAGATTCAGTAAACAAAGACTTTTTTCCTGTGACTCATGAAACCCACTATACTTTAGAGGATCCCTACATTCTCTTGACTGGCATATGCATCTGGGTATACCTTAATATACCTTTGCAGGAAGAGACCCTAGAGAATTCTTCAGCTATCATTAGAGTCAGACTATGATCAAAGTATATAAAATACAGAGTGCTTAAAATTGAGAACTTTGTTTTCCATAAACCTTGGCTTAAGGTCCATCTCTATGTACTAACTCTGTGATCATGGTTAGGCATTTAAAATACCTTTAATGCTCCTTTCTGAAATATGGATAATTGCACCTATTATGTTTGTTGTGAGATTTAAGGGAATTAATGTAAGAAAAAAGTATTTACTATATTGTTTGACATGTACTGACAACTCATTGACAGTCAGATATTATTAAAACTTGTGGTTTAAGAACACACTAAATGAAATGTGAGAGACCTGGAAAGATAAAAACAAAAAGCTGCAATGGAAGAAGAAAATAAAGAGAAAGAAAAGAATAAAATAAAATAGCTGATGGGAAAAGGTGAAGTGCCCACAAGAATTGTCATAGCCTCAACTGACTGTCACATAATTCATATAGAAAGAAAAAAAAAGAATCTGAAAGTACCTTCTTAATTTCTTGAAGTGATTCTGAAGCTATGTGTAATGAGATTATTAGGGGACATTCTAGAGCTGTGCTGCCTTATAAGTGACACGTGACTATATTTACTTTCATTACAATGAGCAAAATTTAAAAGTTATATATTTAGTCTGGTAAAATGTTAAGTACTGAATAGCTATATAAGGCTAGTGGCTACTATATTGGACAGTACAGTAATACAGTATCTCTGTCTTCACAAAAAGTTCTATCTAAGAGCAAGCACTGTTAAGGGAGAAATGGCTGAGTCAGGACTTATATAACTGGAAGTAAGAAACTCAACTATGTTTTACATACAGTTATGTTTACAATCCAAACATAGTTAAATTTCTCACTTGCTGTTTTATATATAAATATGTATATATCTGTGTGTATGTATATATATGTATATATATATATATTTGTGTATATGTATATCTATTTAAATACATACACAAAATATATGTATAGATATTTATGCAGTGAGGATACTGTGGTAGTTCACAAAATCAAAGGAAAATCTTTGGGACTTAGAATATCTCTGGGGAACTTCTAACTTAAAAGACAGGGACTCAATGGGCCGTTCTTTTCTGTGTGTATGTCTCAGGCTTCATTCTCCCTCACTGATAATTGGCTTTCTCATGATGTCAGCAAATATGTCTACAAAGGCTTCAGGTTGATTTCCACTTCTCTAATACATGATGCCGAAGTCTTTCAGGCCTTTTGTTCTCCATTGTAAATTCCCGAGAGGATTCTGGCTAGCCTGGTATAGATTTTCTGTCCCTTTACAACATTCACTCTTGCTAAGGAGGTAAAACGTTCTGACTTGCTCAGCCTGGACCACTTCTCACTCATGTAGGTAGTGTGAGTACCAGAAACACAAAGGATGATGATGTCTGGACTGAAGTGTTAGCATCCACACAGTCACTGGCAGAAATATGAATGGGTCAGCTGCCTCAAATATATTTTATTTAATAACGATGCCCTCAGACTTGAAGGAAAGTCTCCCAGAATAAAAATATAGGCATGTCTTCATGAGTTTTCACTCATGTAGTAACAGCATTGTTTTTGCTTTATCAACAATTACATAAAATAGTTCTCAGCATGTTAATAAAAATATTGCCCTCATCAGTTATTAAACATCAAGTAAAGCATTCATTTTCTTACATATACCGAAAGTCTGCAAAAGAAATAGTTATTGAATTCAAACATACTTTTAAAAAAATCCTTGTTTTGGAATTAAATTATAACACTAAAACTCACTTATAGTGACTTTTTTATTCTCTCTTCTCTAGCTTATGTAGCCATATCTTTGTCATATTCCCTATTAATGGAAATATAACATGAGATTTGTTACACAAACAAGAGCAAAATATAAATTTAACTTACATCTTCTATGTCCTTGTCCAGAGCTACTATTCTTAAAGGAGAGGTCAAATTGAGACTGTCCGAAATGGTTGCTCCCACTGGGGCAGATTCCAGAATATAGCCTTGATAACTGGGCATTGTAAAATATGGGCTTTGATTGTTTTCATCCAGTATTTCAATGTGTAGACTGGCAAAGGCAGGAAGAGGATGACCATTATCTTGTTCAGCCTAAAATTAAAAAAATAAAATCAAAAAGTATATGTCATGCTATCTTTTCGAAGTTTCACTTTTCATGTAATATGTAGCGTTCTCTTTTTAACTAAATATCATTACATAAAGAATAAATGCTTTAAAGGTCATTTGAAAACATAAATGAGGAAATGAAAATCCAGAGAGGCTTAATTGCTTCAGTTTACTGTTTTAAAACCCAGTGTACCTAAAAAAAAAAAATGTAATAAATTATTGCAATTTTTACTGAATACAGAACAGGTAATTGTGTTTAAATACATTTAGTCAGAAAATGATAAATATTTAAATAAAAGACAGAAAAAAAAGTAACCCCAAAAAAGAACTAGGCATATAATCTTTGTCTCTTCTATGTCTTTTCTTTTTACACTAATGATTACATCTCTGCTATCATCTGAGTGCTTTTGTACCCCTAAAATTCATATGTTGAAATTTTAACCCCAAAGTTGATGGTATTTAGAGACGTGGCGTTTGGAAGGTGATCAGGCGGGAGGACAGAGCCTTTATTAGTGGGGTTAATGCCCTTACAGAAAAGGCTCTAGAGAGCTCCTTTGCTCTACCTCTCGCCATGTGAGAACACAGCCAGAAAGCAGTGCCCTCTATGAGAAAGTGGGCCCTCACCAGACACCAGGTTTACAGTTTCTGACTCTTGGCATTTCCAGCTTCCAGGACTGTGAGAAATAAATGTTCCTTGTTTATAAGCCATCGAGCTTATGGTGTTTTGTTACTGCAGTCAAAAGAAATGTAGACATTTCCCAAATAAATCATAATTCTATATAAAATTAATAAAGTTATGTTTATTGCCAATGAGAGTCCCCAAAAGCTTTCTAAAAATCACAGAAATAATAAATTTCACTATAATACTTTAGAAGCTGTGAATTTCAATATTATTTAACCACAAAAGTTTTTCAAGTAAAATTAATATTCTTATATTATGTATAGATTTTCTTTTTTTTCTCCCCTTAAGTTTAAGAAATTGATTAAAAATTATATTTCTAATACATTTTCTTAGGAAATCTTTACATGGTGATGCTATGAATAGGAAAACAGACTTTCTGTTTTCTTTAAAAAGGTATTTCATGTGTATCGGAAGGTTTAATTTAAAGAAAGATTCCATCACAATTGACATCTTGAAAATCTCCTTCAACTTTTAGGAGAAAATATGGATATAATTTAATAACATATACATTTATTAAATGAATTCAAATTCTGTCTTTAACTTTTGTTGATATGTTTTCCCAATTGTGAGAATAGTTGTATTTTGAAATCAATTAAAATGAGAATAAAATATTTGATATTAAACTCTGGTGTGCTTTTCTAGATGAGATGGTGACAGTACTTTATAAATAGTTCAGCTAGAGATCTCTGTTAAAACATGAGGAAAGAAATTTAGCATCCAGATTAGAATTTTTTTTTCACTTTCTTCTAATTGTAATTTAACATTTTCATCTGTTAAAAAGGTAGGTAACAGACCATAGTGATACTGGTTGGGATGACTTTTCACCAAGAAATATTACAATATATTTTCCTTTATATTATTTATAACGAATATTTGTTGAAATTTTATGCCAATTATTAATGAGAAATTATGATAATTAGTAAACCCATAGGGAAGTAATGTCATATAATACTTTGATTTTAAAAACTACTTATATTTGATTTTTAATATATTGATATCTCTATTTAAATAATATACTAGATTTTCTTAGTAATATTAAACAATTTATTTTATGCATTTAACTTTTCATTCGGCAATGGAGTATCAAAGCAGTCCATGGCACAAAACACTCTGAGATCCTCCTCTGAATGACCAAGGACAGTTCTGGAATAATGTTTGGCCCTGTCTGGAATTACGTATCCTTTGCACATAACCAGGTATGCTGCTAACACCATCAGTATGGATGAAGTATTTCTGGATCCAGCAGTTGTGATTAATTTGTGCTGAGCCATGGATATTCTTTTAAGAGTTTCCTCTGTGACATACATCAGGCTTTCTGGAGACAGCTGACCAGGGCAAGAGGTACAGTCTATGCCTGGAAAACATTGTTTTTTCATGGTTTAAAACTAATTGGTCCATATGGGCTTCCAACCCAATGACCTTGAAATGATTTAAGCAGGAACCTCTGCCTCATTCTTACAGGCTTAGAGCAGTTCACACATGCAAGGCATTCTGAATAGATTTTTTTTTTCTCTCTCTTTCTTTTCTTTCTCTTTCTTTTATATCTAATTATTCTAATAACTAGCATGTCATATCCAGGACATAATAATGCTATGAAAAGTCACAAATTCTGTAAGTGTCCTCTTTCCCCAATGAACACACACAAACATACAATATATAGATGGTGAGGAGGACAGAAAAAGCAAAATTATATGATAATAAAATAAGAAAACATTTTACATTCAGATCATATGTCATTAGTTTCTGCCAGCTGTGAAGCCAGTAAAAACATGTATTATTTGCATGATGAAAACAAAGTGTTTCAATGAAAAGAGAAATAACTTTTAAATTACATCTATGAAAATAATCTAAGTCTTAACTTCCTCATATCTATAAAAACAACATATAAAGACTCTGCCTATGTTTACTCTAATATCAGCTTAGTGTTAATAATAATATTTTTGGACTGCTACTATATATTTTGTTCTATTTGAGGTGTTTCAATTTGCTAACCAGATGTATGTCTCCCCACTTCCTTTATGCTATTTATGTGTCCAGATGTAAAAATCTGTATTTTTGAAATGATGGCCAAAAAACCCCAAAAAGATTAGATTTATATTTAAGGCCACATAGATTGTAAGTAACATACACAGCATGGGCCCAGACTCAGGTCTATTGATTCTTAAATGGCTAGACAGGAAGATTCATCATAAGTTTCTCAAATTTATAGAATGCAAACGAATATCAAAAAGTAAGATTGATGGAACAAATTAGTAGTAGGAAAAAATATTGAGATAAATACTTCTGAAGTAAGAGTCAAAATGTGGAATTTAAAAATAATAATACTATTATACTTTCCTCTTCAATGGGCCCATGCTTCAAAACTCTAATCCAATTATATTTCTTCCATTTAACATAAGTAAGTGTTTTCAAAAATCTGAATTATTCTGTTCTCCTGAAATCAGTGGTGAATGGGATGATAAATATTTTAAAAACAGGTCAATTGAAATAAGGTGGTATTTTAAAAATCATTTACTTTCATAAGATAACCTTATTTATATCTGCGAAGTCTATGGTTATGAGTTAAACATTATAATTAAATACTGGGTTTTGTTTGAAAAGAATCTGCGCATGGGTCTCATTTTCAGTAATGAGACTGAAGTAAAACTAAAGCCAAAAAAAAAAAAAATGAAGTCTGTAAAACACACTATTTTGTTGCCTTGGAAGGCAAAACATAGAAAAAGAAAAACCATATCATTTTCAATATTAAAACAAGGAAATACTGATAATTTCTGAGCACCTCGTACCAGAGGACTGAGACTACAGAATAACTTTGTTCTTGCTAACTGGTGACAAACAATCTAACAATTTCATAATCTCTAATATGAAACCTTTCAAGTAGATTCAACAATTTAAAAAAAGACAATGGTAAAGCTTATCAGATTATTTATCACTTAAATAAATTTTAGGAAAGAAGAAATCATGTTTTCCAGGAATTATTTACTGTGTATCTACAGAGCCCACTTCTTAGATCTCAACTGCTCACCTTCTTCTGAACTCACTCTCCCAAGTTTTCTTTTTTTTCTTATTGCATTTTAGGTTTGGGGGTACAAGTGAAGAACCTGCAAGATTGTTACATAAGTACACACGTGGCAGTGTGATTTGCTGCCTTCCTCCCCATCACCTATATCTGGCATTTCTCCCCATGCTATCTCTCCCCAATCCCCCACCCCCATGCTTCAGCATCTTTTAAAACACCATAAGAAAATTGTATGGTAGAAATAATGGAGGTCTGGAGTGGCCTGGTTTCCAGCCCTTGTTCTCCAGTCCACTTGTTTGGCTTATACTTGTTTGACCTTGAACAGCTTCCTCTACATCTTGTAGATTTTCCCCCAACTGTAAAAGTAACAAAGAAATATTAACAATAGCAACAATGTAATCATCATTTAATTGGGGCTCACTATATGCTAGGTAACTCTTTGAGCTATAAAACTTTATACAAATGTCATTTGTCATCACAGATAATGCAAATGGTTTTTACTTCTGGTTCCAATTCTTTCATCTCACGTTCTTCCCTTAGATAACCAAGGCTTTGTGGTAAATGATCTCAGTAATCTCATTTTTTAATCTGAGTGACAGAGTCAGACTTGAATCTTTCCAAGCCAAGTGTTTCTGCTTTCTGCCTTCTCTCTCATGTAGAGCCTGTTTACTTTTCTTCTCTGCCAACTTTCATTTGGAAACTTTGGGATTGCACAAGTGTCATTGCTTTTTTAGTTGCCGCACCAGATCTGACATTTTATTGTGGCAGTATGTATTGAAATGGAATCTCTCGTTTTAAATTGCTTATACTGATAAAAAACAAGTTTTTACAGATAGCTTCAGCAATGGTATGAAGTGACTTTGGAATATATATTTTTAATTTTAGTTGTTTTCCAAAAACGTATATGGCACTTATTCTACACCAGACACTGTTCTAAATCCATTAAAAATATTAAGTCATTTAATCCTCATCACAAGCTTGTGCAGTAGATATCATTATTATTCCAATTATAAAGCTGACAAGACTGAGGCAAGTTAATTGGCATGTCTAAGTAAATAAAAAATGACTGAGATAAGAACTGAACCCAGGAAATTATTGGCTTCTATAGCTATCTTCTCAATCACTATGCTATATTGCTTCCCAGAAGACTTTATGATGCAGGGAACCTCTTACACAATCTATGAAGCCTGCTTTATGTATCTCTCCATGATCCTTAAATCCTTCAGCAGCCGCGCTCCTAAGGTTTTATGTTAGGCATGTGGAAGGTTTTGAATTCAGATAAATCTGAATTAGGAATCTGGCTCTTCCATCTACTATCTGTATGATACTGGATAAGTCATTTTACCTCTTTAGGCTCCACTTTTCTCATCTGTAAAATGGGGTACATAATGTTTACATTTCAAGTCTGTTGTAAGAAATTCAATAAGGTCATGTGTGGTTCAGCATAGGTCTTTAAACATTGGTTCTTCCCCTTACATGATGTTAGATTTGTTGGTGGGGGAGATGATCAGTGGAGAAGAAATATTGATTTCCAGGCCTAACCCCAGACTATTAAATCAGCATTTTAGGGGTAGACTCAAACATTTTTTTTTATTTTAAAAGTGTTTATGTGATCCTGACAAGCATTAGTTTTCAGCACTACTGATTTAATATATGTGTGTGAGACTGATTCCAATTTTGTGCCACTAACTATGGCTCATATCCTGAATTCACATTCAGATTATTATTTTTTCCTAGCCAAGTGAACTATATGTAGAACTTCATAGTTTCCACTTTTGGCTGCTGTAATTTTGGAGGTAGTGATGCTGATGTGTAGATTGTGATCAAGTTAGAATTTTAGCAGGCAGGGGCTATAACCAGGAGAGGGCAACCACATGTATCTCCATCTCTACTTGGGATCCTCTCATTACCCTAGGTTTCACCATAATGTTATCATCAGGACTGAACTCTAGTTCAGCCCCTCAGTGGAGCATAAAATATTTTGACCTCAGCTCATCAGGTGGGAGCTGGTAGATATTACCATTATCTTCTAAGAGAGGAAGGCTGACAGTGAGAGAGGAGACTTACCAAAGTCACACAGTAAGAAAATGGTAGAGGTGAAATTTGAGCCCAACTCTATATGACTACAAAACTTTTGAGTTTCTTCCACTTGTGGTACTGTACTTTTTCTTATTCATTTATTTATTTACTTTGAGACATAATCTCACTCCGTCGCCCAGGCTGAAGCACAGTGGTATAGTACAATCAATCATAGCTTGCTACAGCTTCAAATTCCTGGGAACAAGTGATATTCCTTCATAGCTAAGTCTACAAGCAGGCACTACCATGCCCAGCTAAGTTTTTATTTTTAGTTTTTGTGTAGACAGAGTCTTACTGTGTTGCCCAAGCTTGTCTTGAACTCTTAGACTCAAGTGATCCTTCTGCCACAGCCTCCCAAAGGGCTGGGATTACAGGTGTGAGCTACCATGTCCAGCCAGCACTGTACTATTTTTGTAAACGAACACTAGGGAGGAAAAGCTTCCTAGTCAACAAGGATGTATTAAGCATGTTGCACTTGGACTAAAAGATTTAACTAATTTTTAAAATTGTTATTATACTTTAAGTTCTGGGATACATGTGCAAAATGTGCAGGTTTGTTACATAGGTATACATGTGCCATGGTGTTTTGCTGCACCCATCAACCCATCATCTACATTAGGTGTTTCTCCTAATGCTCTCCCTCCCCTAAACACCCACCCTCAGACAGTCCCCAGTTTGTGATGTTCCCCTCCCTGTGTCCATGTGTTCTCCTTGTTCAGCTCCCACTTATAAGTGAGAACATGTAGTGTTTGGTTTTCTGTTCCTGTGATAGCTTGCTGAGAATAATGGCTTCCAGCTACATCCATGTCCCTGAAAAGAACATTAACTCATCCTGTTTTATGACTGCCTGGTATTCCATAATATATATTTGCTACATTTTCTTTATCCAGTCTATAATTGATGGGCATTTGGGTTGGTTCCAGGTCTTTGTTATTGTGAAAACCGCTGCAATAAACATAAATATACATGTGTCTTTATAGTAGAATCATTTATAATCCTTTGGGTATATACCCAGTAATGAGATTGCTGGGTCAAATGGTATTTCTGATTCTAGATCCTTGAGGAATTTCCACACTGTCTTCCACAATAGTTGAACTAATTTACACTCCCACTAATAGTGTAAAAGTGTTGCCATTTCTCCATATCCTCTCTAGCATCTGTTGTTTCCTGATTTTTTAATGATCGCCTTTCTAACTGGCTTGAGATGTTACCTCATTGATGTTTTGATTTGCATTTCTCTGATGATCAGTGATTATAAGCTTTTTTCATATGTTTGTTGGCCACAAAAATGTCTCCTTTTGAGAAGTGTCTGTTCATATCCTTCAACCACTTTTTGATAGGGTTGTTTGGTTTTTTTCTTGAAAATTTGTTTAAGTTCTTTGTAGATTCTGGATATTAGTCCTTTGTCAGACAGATAGATTGCAAAAATTTTCTCCCTTTCTGTAGGTTGCCTGTTCACTCTGATGATAGTTTCTTTCGCTGTGCAGAAGCTCTTTAGTGTAATTAGATCCCATATGTCAATTGTGGCTTTTGTTGCCATTGCTTTTGGTGTTTTAGTCCTGAAGTCTTTGCCTTGCCTATGTCCTGAATGGTATTGCCTAGGTTTTTTTTTCCCCCTAGGGTTTTTATGGTTTTAGGTCTTACGTTTAAGTCTTTAATTCATCTTTATTTAATTTTTGTTTAAGGTGTAAAGAAGGGGTCCAGTTTCAGTTTTCTGCATATGGCTAGCCAGTTTTCCCAACATCATTTATTAAATAGGGACTCCTTTCCCCACTGCTTGTTTTTGCCAGGTTTATCAAAGATCAGATGATTGTAGATGTGTGACGTTGTTTCTGAGGCCTCTGTTCTGTTTGCATTGGTTTATATAGCTGTTTTTAGCCAGTACCATGCTGTTTTGGTTACTGTAGCCTTATAGTATAGTTTAAAGAGGTAGCATGATACCTCCATCTTTGTTCTTTTTGCTTAGTATTGTCTTGGCTATATGGGCTTTTTAAGGTTCCATATGAAATTTAAAATAATTTCTTCTAATTCTGTGAAGAAATCAGAGGTAGATTGATGGGGATAGCATTAAATCTATAAATTACTTTGGGCAGTATGGCCATTTTCATGATATTGATTCTTCCTATCCATGAGCATGTTTTTAATGCTCACAAACACCTCATAAGGTAGGTATTCTCATTATGTTTCTCTAACAGGTAAGGAAATTGAGACTATAATTTTGTTTTTTCCAATCACAACAATTTACTTGTAGGCATGGCTACTAAGAAGTAATGACTTCATTTGTTTTATTAGTCATAAACTAATCAAGGGGTTGGAGGTATTTTCAAGGGACAATCTCACTTAGTCTCTCCCCTGCTTACAACTTTTCAGTCATTCAACATTGCCCTTAGGATGAAGACTATACTCCTTAGTGTGGTTTGCAATGCTTTTCAATATTTGGCCCCCAATTCATTGCTTATTTCTCTTCTTTTTCACATTAAAATGTCTTAGCCTGACTGAACTACCTGTAGTTTACCTAGTATTCTCCTTACCTTAAAGCTTTTGTAGATGCTGCTTCTGTTGCTCGGGATGCTGTTTCCAATGTTCTCATATGTGATGATTTTCACCAGTTCCACAATGTCTCAAATTCATTCATTCATTTGAAAAATAGTTACTGAATACCTACTATGTGTCAGACTCTGGGGATACAATGGTGAACTAGAGAGAAACATCTTTCACTGAGCTCAAATTCTGTATATGATGGCACATACCTCTAAAATATTTAAAAAGTTAAATATACAGTATGTTAGCAATGCATAATATATATTAAATAGTAGAAATTGTGCATATGGGGTATAGTTGCAACTTTAGATGAAGCAGTCAGGATAGGCCTTACTTGATAAAATGACATTTTAGTAAGCAAATGGAGAAATCAGGGTAAAAAATTCTTAAAGCTGTATAAGTAAAGAGTATTTCAGGTAGAGGAAACAGCTAAGTGCAAAAGTCTTAATGCAACTAGTGTGTTGGAGGAACAGCTAGGATCTAACGTGGAAGAATGGTAGGGGATGAACTTGAAAGCAACAGGCAGCTAAGATGAAGGAGGGCTGTGTATGAGAGTCTAAGGATTTGAGCTTTTACTCTGTGTAAGGTGATAAACCATTTCAGGATTTAAAGCAGAGAACTAACATGATCTCATAGTTTAATAAGATTCTTCTGGTTGCTGCATTGAGAATTGACTTACTGGTTGATTAAGGTAGAAAAGAGGAAACCAGACAGGAGTCACAGGATCCAGGTGGTAACAGTAGTGGCAGATAACAGAAGTGATCATATTAGATATTCCCTCTTCCAGAAAGCAGGAAGACTTCTGTGACTCCCAAGGCTGGAGTAGATCCTCCCCAGCACTGGCTCCCCACAGGCACCTATCTGATTTTTCTCAAATCATCAGGCCTATAAGGTCAGTCCCTTCATTCAAGTACATCCTCTATTAAGTGAAATCCTTGGGGTCAGCGACAGGGATATTAATTTTTTTTTAATGTACATTCTTACTCTGTCACCCAGGCTGGACCCCAGGCTGGAGCACAGTGGTGCATGACTTATTGCAGGCTTAACTTCCTAGGCTCAAAAGATCCTCTCACCTCAGTGTCCTGAGTAGCTAGAACTATAGGCATATGTACCACCTTGCCCGGCTAATTTGTATAGATTTGTAGAGACAGGGTTTTGTCATGTTGGCCAGGCTGGTCTCAAACTCCTGGACTCAAGCAATCCGCCCGCCTCTACCTCCCAAAGTGCTGGGATTATAGGTGGGAGCCACCACACCCAGCATGGATTTTACTAACTTTTTGGTCACTTATCACCAATGTCTCTTCAGTAAGTAACATATAGTGTGACTCAGAAAAGTATTCAGTAAGTATTATTAAATGACTAAATTAACATTCAAAATAAGCAGTAGCCTCAGAAGCAATTTAAAAGGGTGGAATGTAGGTGAAATCTACTTTCCACCATCATTGGCTAAGAGTACAGAGCCCAACAGGCAACCTACCAGCCTCTGTAGCAATAACAATGGTTCTGGGCTCTGTTTCACCTATGCCCCTCCATTCTGACACCCAATCCTTTATAGGATTAAGCTCTCATTTTTGAAACCCATCTTTAATGCTTTCTTTGTTTTGGTGGCATCCTTGATCCTGCCAATGCTTAGAGTTAATTGCTCCTCTACTCCAGCATGTGCCCAAAGCAGTTGGTTTAAGCTTTGTTTAGTATTACTTGTATGTATGCCCAACATGTAGTATGCAGTATATGTTTGCCTACTATACTGGACTGTGTACTTTTTCAAGGCAGAAATTCTATTCTACCCGGCTTTTGTATAACCTTAGGTACTTGGGTACCCCTTCAAAAATATTCTGTGGTCTTATCAAAAAGAAAATAACAGATGCTGGTGAGAATGCAAATAAAAGGTAATGCCTGTACACTGTTAGTGAAAATGTAGGGGAGAGATCCAAGATGGCCGATTAGGAGTAGCTCAGGATTGCAGCTCCCAGTGAAAGTGCAGAGGGTGAGTGGAAGCCGCATTTCCAGACGGATTTTTATTACCCCCAGACCAGGAGATTCCCAGGCAGAGCAGCACCACGGGTCGCCAGTGCGGCTGTTTTGGCCGGCGTGACTGTTTTGGCCAGTGCTCCTGTTTTGGTCGGCGCAGCTGCTTTGCCGGCGACCTGACGTGGTGGTTCTCCATACAAAATACACTGGTCTGTGTGCCCTTTTAACTGGCGAGTGGAGCTACGGGAAGGCAGATTAAAAAGGGGACTGAATCAGGGAGCCAGCCCAGGAGATCCCCAGGCAAAAAAGCACTATGAATCTCAGCGCCGCTGTTTCAGCCTGCACAGTGTGTCCCCGCAGGGGAAATCACACAGATCCTGGCACCTTTTCAACAGGCGACTGGAACACCTGGGAGTCGAACATTCAACTAAAATAAAAAAGGCTCTGAGACTGTGAGCCAGGTGATCAGGCTCGGCTAAAACAGCAATTGGAAACGCTCTCTGTTAAGAGTTTCACAGCAGGCACAGCTGAACCCGGGACAGTCCAGTTCTGTGGGAGAGGGGCATCCGCCATTACCGGGGCACTCCACCACTACAGAGGTAGTCCGCCATTGCGGAGGCAGCCTGCTGTTGCCAAGGCAACCTGCCATTACAGAGGTGGGCCACTATTGCCGAGGCACTTCTAATTACACCCATATAAACAGGACTGCAGGGAAGTTCACATGGCAGCTGGGCGGAGCCCACAGCAGCTCAGCAAAGCCTCTGCAGGCAGACAGTGACTGGGCTCACTCCTTGCTGGGCAGGGCAGCCCGGAAAAAAAAAAAGGCAGCAGCACACCGGAAACTCATAAATAATGCCCTAACTCCCCGAGACAGAACACCTGGGGGAAAAAAAGGGGGTTTATGAGTTCTGCTGCAGCAGACTTAAATGTACATGCCCCGCAGCTCTGAATGGACAATGAAGCTCACAACTCAGCACTTGAGCTCCTATAAAAGACAAACTGTTTCCTCAAGCAGCTCCCTGACCCCCGTATAAACAAAGAGTCACCTCATAAAGGAGAGATCAGATTGACATTTGGCGGATATCCTTCTGGGACAAACATAGCAGAAGAAGAAACTGGTAGCAACCTTTACTGTGCTGCAGCTGCTGCAGGTGATCCCCAGGAAGCAGGGCCTGGAGTGGACCTCAGCAGTCCTACAGAAGAGAGGCCAGACTGTTAGAAGGAAAACTAAGAAACAGAAATAACTTCATCATCAACAAACTAGACGTCCACTCAGAGGCCCAATCTGAAAGTCAGCAACTA
>CAUYQU010093843.1:0-37471 GCA_963574635.1 Cheracebus regulus | reverse complement strand
AACAGGGATATCCAGGACTTGAACTCAGACCTGGAACAACTAGACTTAACAAATATTTACAGAACTCTCCTCCCACAAATCCACAAAACATACATTTTTCTCAGTATCACATTATACCTATTTTAAAAGTGACCACATAATTGGAACTAAATCACTCCCCAGCAATTGCATAGCATTTCACAGGTTTAAATAAAATATTGGTTGACTGCTTATTTGTTATTTTCATCCCCTATTCTTCTTGTCTCCATTGTTAAGCACAATTATTGGCATAAAAGAGGTTTTTAATACCCATTTTTAGACTGTATTCTAGCCTGGGCAATAAAACAAGAATCTCACTCTCTCTCCCTCTTTCTCTTCCTCTTTCTCTTCCTCTTTCTCTCTTTCATTCTTTTTTTTCTTTCTTTTGCTGTTTCTTTCTTTCTTTCTTTCTTTCTTTCTTTCTTTCTTTCTTTCTCCTTTTTTCTCTTTTTCTAAAAAAAAAAAAAAAAATTGTACCCAAGGTGTGTTGCATGATAAGTTACTAGAATGAGAGGTGGAAAGCTCACTATAGGTTCTTGTCCTTCACTCAATGCTTCTCATTTTTATAAAAGCAATTTTAAAAAGTGGAATAACATTTTTTCCCCTAACTTTCAGACAAGTTTCAAGAGATAGCAAATGAAATAAAATATGGGGAAGCAGAATTAAAGACTATCATTCTTAAAAGTAATTAGGATTACTTCATAATCTGTGATTAAAGTCATGGTGACTGTCACCAGTGTTGGAGGTAAATTTCTCTATGTATAATCAGCAGACAGAGGTAGTGATCTGCTTGTAGAAAAACAAATAAAGAAGAGATGAGGCTGGGCACAGTGACTCACGCCTATAATGTCAACACTTTGGGAGGCTGAGGTGGGTGGATCACCTGGGGTCAGGAGTTCGAGACCAGCCTGGCCAACTTGGTGAAAACTCATGTCTACTAAAAATACAAAAATTAGCCAAATGTGGTGGCACATGCCTGCAGTCCCAGTTACTCAGGAGGCTGAGACAGGAGAATCGCTTGAACCTAGGAGGCAGAGGTTGCAGTGAGCCAAGATTGTGCCGCTCCACTCCAGCCTGGGCGACAGACTGAGACTCGGTCTCAAAAAAAAAAAAAAGAGGAGCTGAAATTTTAACTGAGTGCATATTTTCCGTGAGCTAATAGTGTAGTATGGTTACATGAAGGCAAGAGTAAGACTTCCTTGATTTTGAATCCCGAGGGATCAGCCTAAAACCCAGAATTTAGTAAGTACTTGGTAAATGTTTACTGAGTGAATAATGCTTGAATTATGTAAAGATATAATTATGTCAGGTTGTAGTAATAAACGTCTAAAGTTTACGATGGTTCATACCCAAAATATTACATTTGCTTCTGGTTACAATATTTCTAAAGTTACATTGACAAAATGCTATGTAGGAGAAAAGAGTGAAAACTCTGTTGGAAAAAAACTGGAAAATGTGTCTTCTGGGGATGTTATAGTGAAATAAAGAAGTAAAAGGGAACATGTAAAATAGACATTATTTTAAAACCCTTATGCAATCTTAAGGACAGACTTGTTGTTCTAATAGACTGATACAGAGAAAATGTAAGAAAGCTGCAAAGCAGTAAATTGTAGTTTAACATAAGCATTTTCTGACCAGCAGGAATGTCTAATGATGAAATGGACTTCTCTTGGTGAGGATGCATTTCTATTGTGAGAGGCTAAATGACGTTGGTCAGGGATGCTGGGGAAAGCAGTCTATGGCATAACAGAATTCCTTAAAGAAACTCAAGCATGTTAGGGCGTAGGCAGGCAAATGTTTGTTTTTAATCTGTTATATTATTTATAAAGTATTTATTGACTTGACATTTGTTAAATTCTGTGGAGTTAATATCTCTTTAGTTTGCTTTTGTCAAGTCGAATGAGACAAAGTGACAGAAGATAAAGGAACCAGCACAAGAGATACTGGAAAAAATAGGACTTTTCAAGACATTTAGAAGATTCAGAAATTTATAGTTAACTCCTAGTTGCTAACTGTCTATGCAATACAATTCTCTTATTGATTGCTCTTTTACAGTGAATAAGTAAAACAACCTTAAAAATGCTAATGAAGCAGAATTGTATTTGAATTTTCTTTAATTTTTAATAATTCCAGTAGATTATATTGGAAAATATTTTGCTCAATCACTCACTCCTATCTGTTATTTTTAGGAACAGAAAAATTATAAGACGTCATCACAAATGTTGGACACAGAACTTATAATAAAAATTGATATTTTAAATTTACAAATAGGTGAATTATTGCCATTAAAGATGTTATACTGTTATTCAAAGACATAGCTTTACTTTTGATGTGATGTGATAATGTAAACATTACCTCTTGAATAGGATGATTTTCTAAGGGAGATGTGTGGATTCAGAAAAAGGGTCTGACAGGTATGATAGTTCATGTGTTAAGACATTCAAAGAGTGAAGGAAATGGATATTATAGCTTTGTGACAGACAACATCTCTTGAAAGGAGGTGGATAAAACAGGCTCGATGTGTGTTTTAGGAACATTGCAGTTTCTAATGACTTTCATATTGAATCAAAGTTTGTATCACAATTAAACTTCTGAAAAAGTTACCAAATTGCTGCAAAATGTAGCAAAACTAAACAAAAACACTTGAATTGATGTTTGTTATAATTCCCTCCACCCTCAATTGTCCCTAGTAAATTTGAGGACAAAGCCAGTGATCTGCTTAAACAAAGTGATTGTTCTGTGCAATGACAATGTGAAATATTAGATTTTTCTGCCTAATTTTTCCCTTATGTTGTACGTACTAAGTTTATTGTTCAGAATACTTTGATGGGGAAGAAAAGGCAATGCAGTAAAAATGAGTAATGAGTCTTGTAAATTCATTATAATCCTTAATCAATCTCCCACTATGATATGTTGCTCTTAGTTATTAACACTGCTAGCTCTCTAAGGTAGGACCTCCAAACCATGTATGTGTGGGTGTGTGTTTGTGTATGTATTAAAACTGAATATATATATTCAGTCCTCATTTCGGAGCACATATGAAAGAGGCTCTCAAGCATATATATAATTTCTGTAGGAGCAGAAGTCCTGGGTTAATGGATATGCACAAGTTCTGCTTTACCATGTAATGCCAAACTGTTTTCCAAATTGTTCCAATTTCTCCTCTTCCTCATGTTATGTAAGTGTTACAGTTGATCCTTATCCTCTCCAACAACTGGTATTATTAGAATTCTTAATTTTTGCCATTTGAATTGTCATAAATATTTAATCATAAATGTGAACATCCATAGACATTTTTTAAACAAAAGGAGATGTTAATAAAATGACAATCAAGGAAAAATTGATGCTTATTCATCCAACAAGTATTAAGTGCCTTCTGGGTGCCTATCATGTGGTATATAAACATGTGTGTATATAAAGAAATTTAAAAATGTTCCCACTCTAAGGAGATTACAGTATACATTAAACTGAGGCATTCAAATAATAGTCCCAGACAGTGGTATCATTTTTCAGTTTTTCCTCTTTTCTCCTTCACAGACTTTGTTTCTATGTCTTAGGATATACCAAGAAAGAAACCTAAGTGCTTTCCACTTTCAAAATGACCTTCTGAGACAGACAGAATCTGTCTATTCTGTTTTCTCCCAGCCATTTATTCTATCAGCTTTCACCCGGACTGCTACCTTAATCTCCTGTTGCAGAGTGACCCAGATCTGAATGTGGGCAGGGACAGGAAAATGAGTGAGGCTTTTTTTTTTTTTTTTTTTTAATATGAGTGAAAGGATGTAGGAAAGTAGAAGACTGGGGAAGGCTTGGTTTGAACTATCCTGTTCAAGGCCTTAAGTGTCAGATTGGAAGAGTTTAAACTTCTATAGACAACAGAGAGCATCTAAAGGATTAAAAAAATTCTGAGTAACTGATTTACTCAGAGGGGGCTTTACTTAGGAGATATTTGTTGAAGCTAAATGCATGAAGAAAAAAATACAAGTTGATATTTGTTGAAGCTAAATGTACAAAAAAAAATATAAGTCCCAGGAATACTTTAAAATTTTTTAAAATTTTAATTAATTAATATATTTATTTTGAGACAGAGTCTTACTCTGTGGCCCAGGCTAGAATGCAGAGGTACAATCATGGCCCACTGCAGTTCCACCTCCATGGCTAAAGTGATCTTCCCGCCTGAGCCTTCCTGAGTAACTGGGACGGCAGGCACACACCAACACGCCCAGCAATTTTTTTTTTTTTTTTTTTAGTTTTGTAGAGAAAGAGTCTCATTACATTGCCCAGGCTGGTCTCAAACTCCTGGGCTCAAGCAATCCTCCTGCCTCGGCCTTCCAAAGTACTGGGATTACAGGCATGAGCCACCACACCTGGCCAGGAACACATTTTAATGGAGAAAATTAGAGTAAATGAGCATGTGGTACCAAAAATCAGTCTCTAAGACAGTCTTTAAACTACTATTTCCGATAAATACAGCAAATTAACTAGACTATACCATCCTAGAAAAAGAATCATAAAATTAACATTCTTCTTACCTGGCATAAATTATTCTGCGGAAATTTAATGCCTACCCTAGAGCAGTGTTCTGTTTCCAAATAGTTGATTGCTGTGTTGTTAAACTTTTTAGTTGTTTTCATGTCATACATGATTATCTAGTTTCCTAATTTGTATATAGCACAAATTCCTAGCAAATCCTGTAGCTCAATATCCACTGATTTGGACTTTTAGTTTACACAGCTAAACATGTATTTAGAAAGACTCTGAAGATTAGCACGAAGACTCAGAGTCCAAATGAAGTGTGGGATGAATGAAAATCATGCAGTAGACTGAATGACATTCAACATGTTCTATTTCTACTTATTTATAGCATCATTTTTATGTGACTGCTTTCCCATGAGAATCCTTTCTCGTGAATTGTGAGAAAGAGTGTTATTAGTAAAGGTAAAAGAGAATTGTAAATTCTGGAACATATATGTATGTATATATATATATATATATATATATACATTTATACACACACGCATATATATGTATGGATCTCATTAAATTTAAACTATTCAAGGGTGTTTTAGGGATTGTACATTTATCCTACCATTAAATGTGTAACTTTAAATATGTGATTAACAAAACTGTCAGAGCCTTTTAGTACTTGCAAGATGAATATGATTAATTCTTCTGGAAGTAGGTGCCATTGTGTAGTACTTCCACTTAGGAATAAAGGAATAAAGAATACAGCTCTTTATCTTAAAATGGAGTGATGCTAATTTCATTTTTGTTTCTATTCAATTTATACAGCTCAAAATAACCCTCAATATTCTGAAATAATTTCCATAGTGGATATGTCCTTCAACTGAAAGAACGAATGTAAGCCAATTTAGTGTTGGTAGAACTTTAAAATTCTCTGGCAAATTTATATAAAAATAAATAATAATATTTTAGACCCATTTTTGGTTATTCTTTTGAAGTGACTCAACATTTCGTTGAGCTGCATAAGGAGATCTGCTGTGGTTTAACATTAACAATGGGAAGAAGGGAAATAAAATTATCATGGCAGAAACCAGCCTGGAAACTCTTTCATGCTGTAAATGGCCTATGGCGTTGTCTTTTCTTTCATTATGTTAAGTTTGCAGGCTTAACTTTGAAAAGTAGATATTAACTTTTCAAAAGTAAATAATAAAACCAAAACATACACACAATTTTAACATCATAATTTTGTTTGCCTCAATTAAACCAGGAGTGTATCTGCTAATGATTGAAAGAAGCCATTTTATGACTTTATTAGAACAAGTTGTTTTCATATTTTATTTATTCATATTTTCTATTCCCTTTTATTCCCATTCCCTTCTCCTGTCTCCACATAATCAATACTCCTAATGTATCTGATGTGTGATTTTTTCATTGTATGTGTGAAATATTTTATACAGTTGTCACTGTTAGATTTCTAAAATCAACTAAGCTAAATCTCTACTTTACTTTTTCAATAATATTATTCTTTATCTTCTAAAAAGTAGTGTTTTCTGACCTTTTGTCTCACATTTTAAAATAGAAAAATGTGGAATATACTAACAAGATAAAGAATCGCAGAAAAATAAATGATACATAAGTCCACTTTCTAAAGATGGCTAATTAACATATTGGCTTCCTTCCTTTCAACTTTAAAAAGTGGCTCTTTAAAAATAAAATTTAGTTCTTATTTTATAACCAATTTTGTGATTTTTTTCTCCATGTACATTATAATATTAGCATTTCATTCAAGATCTTTTAACATAATACTTTTTTTTTTTTTTTTTTTTTTTTTAAGAAACAGAGTCACCCTCTGTAACCCAGGCTGGAGGCAGTTGTGCCATCATGGCTCACCGCAGCCTTGAACTTCTGGGCTCAAGCGCTACACCCCCTTATCCTCCTGAGTAGTTAGGACTACAGGCATGCATCACCATGCCTGACTAATTTTTAAATATTTTGTAGAGAGAGGGTCCCACTGTGTTCACAAGACTGGTCTCGAACTCCTGGCCTGAAGTGGTCCTCCCGCTTCAACTTCTCGAAGTGCTGGGATTACAGGCATAAGCCATGGCACTTGACCTTAAACGTAATTGTATTGACTGTATTATATTCCATTATACAGATTTATTTAATCATCTGGTTAATGTTAGATTTTGTTTCCCACATTTGTTATCTTCTTATAATATTGTATTAAACATTTGTACATAAATATTGGTCTTTTATTTATTCCTTATGAATTTTTAGATGTAAAAACCCTGGCTTTTGAAGTACATTGCCAAGGTCTTTTCAGAAAGGCTCTATCAGTTGTCATTCTCACCAGCAGTGTGTGAGAGTGCTCATATTGTTAAGCTCTTGCAAATATTGACTCATCTCTTTATTGCTTATTTGGTGAGTTAAAATAATATAGCATCACATTTTTACTAATTTTGCATTTTTCTTAATACAGTTGAACATTTTTTTTGAAATGTTTATGCAATTCTTTAAAAATTTTTCACCCATTATCCTTGTTTATTTATCAGTGTGGACTCAGTGTTTTTCTTATGTAAGTATAGGCTTTTGTTGTATTTGCAAAGTATTTTTAAAATTTTGTTCAGATTTAGTTCAATTTTTGCATTTTTATTTACTTAATGTTGCAAAGTTTAAAATTTTGAGTTATTAAAATTATCAAATTTTTCTATTTGATTTTTTTATTTTAGAAAACTTTTTCTTAAGAGATTAAATAAGTGTATATTTAGTTACTAAATATAATTCTTTGACCAATGTATAATTTATACCTATTAAGTATCTAAATTGTGTGTTTTTCAAAACCCAAGTATCTCAGCCTTCTCTCTCCTTAGGATATGGTTTATGATGCCTTCTGTGTTGCAGCTGAGATCCGTTCGGGTTTTTCTATTCCTTTGATCTGTCTATACATTTCTCAGCACCATACTTATTTAATTAAATTTTGGTATGTGTCAGTGACATCATATATATCTGATGTGTCTTGCCCTGAAATCTTGAACTTTGGAAACTTTTCCCATAGATTTGCCCTCAGTTCTGGGGATTATTTGGCTTTAGGACACCTCGCTGCTTCTCTCTCAGCACTTTCATTGTGCACCATCCAAGGGAAACAGACTCTGATCAAATTACCTTAGGAGCTAGAGAATTCTTGGCTGTTAATAAGAAAAGCAAAATGGGAGCGAGTGAGAGGGATGAGGGATGAGAATTTACCTAACGGGTACAATGCACACTATTCAGGTGATGGATACACTAAAAGCCCAGACTTTACCACTGTGCAATATATCCATGTAACAAAACTGAACGTATATCCCCTAAATCTATAAAAATAAAAATAAAAAATAAGAAAAGCAAAGAAAAGAATCAGCAAAGCAGCTGCCAGTGACTACAGCACAAGAAGATGAAATCATGGACAGGCCCAGAGTAAGGACCAACTCTTACTTACAGGTGAGAGTTGCATGGACTCTGTGATCCCCATGTGAGGAAGTAATGGGGAAAAATCCCTTACAGAGCCACACACATATGGCCCAGGATCTGGTGAGGAAGAAAAGGGAACAATGGGGAAATATCCACATAAACCTTGAGAGCCTTCTGTGAGTAACTGTTAGGAAGATTCAAGAGAATGATAGAATTGTCTTCACCGATTAAAAGCTTCAGATAAACTTGAATAATCTAAATCTTTAATGCAATATAAACTCTATGAGAGTAGTTTACTAAGTTATATGATTATTGTAGCCAACTAGATGTGAGATGAAAAATAAGATGATTTAAATTCCAAGTATAATTACATTTTGGAAAATAGTTTGGAATGAGACGTACATAAATGATTATGGCAGTGCACTCTTTCATATACCATGCTCCTAAAAACGAAGCAAGGAGATAGAGGGCTCAACATATTGCAGTCTCTTCACATACAAACACGGAGAAGTAGAAATTTAACTGGCACAAAAAAATGTCTAAAGGTACAAATTTCTTTGGAGTAGAATATTGACTACTGTTGGCTGTCTATGTAGAGGCTTTGCTTGAGGACAACGGCTATGATTTCTCCAAAGTAGGGGCCAAGGGAAACCCATGTTGTCAATGAGTAATTCTTGCTTATACCAGGGTGTTTCTCAACCAGAAGTCATCATCCTGCCTATGAAGACTCTTATCTCTCTTTACTAACTCTTGTCTTTATCCTAAAACAGAAAGAGGCTATGGAAATAATACATGTATCAATATGTATATCTATATATATCTAGATAGGTATAGCTATGTATATCTACTAACTTCTCACCCCTCATAAAACCCAGCCAGCAGGATACTGAGCAAATAAACATTGCTGGAACTTTTAGAGTTCATTTAGTTTAATTTTTCTAGCACTCCTAATTATCTAGAAAGGGTTTTACCATTACCTTGAAAATCATCTTAGTATTTCCTATTTACCATAAGGCAGAAGGTTAAAGAGAAGCACGTATGCAGCCTCCTGATGCCACGAAGTATACAACCTCATGTTTTTCCCACCAATAAAATAGAAATGTTTTTTAATTTTGCTTTTATAGCCACCAGTTCTCCCACGACTTTAAACCAAAGGCTGTTGTTGGTTAGCAGTAATTTTATTTATGCTCATAATTAATTATGTCTCTTTCTAGCAGATGGTTGTTTCAGATAATGGTTCATAGTAAACCTTTTTAGCAATCATATTATTAGATTACAGAACTCGTGGCCAGTACCACCACAGGATGCTGGAAGTTAGTTTTAATCAACTGTTATCATTAACTAGAACAAGATATTTCGGGCAATGATTTTTTTAATCTACATTTTGGTGCTTAGATCTTTTTAATCATGGACAGTCTTGAGACATTCTCTCCAACAGTTCTCTCAGTCACAGAGGCCATTGTGCAATGACCTTATTGTGGTGTGTACCAAATGAGGGGGGCACCTGCCACCCTCATTGCTATTGATTAGTGCATAACAATCAATTATTATTGCATAATAAGTTGGCATAATACCAGTGTTAGAGGTCCATGACTCAGAAGTAAAAATACTAATATCTCAAGATGTTTCATATAATCTTCTTCTTTGTTTTTTTAAAAAAGATTTTCAACTTTTATTTTAGATTTTGGGGGGGTGCATGTGTAGGTTTGTTACATGGGTATATTGGGTGAAGCTGAGGTTTGGAGTATGAATGATCACATCACCCAGGTAGTGAGCATAGTACCCAATGGTTAGTTTTTCAACCCTTGCCCCCTCCCTCCCTCCTGCATCTAGTAGTCCCCAATGTCTATTTTTGCCATCTTTATACCCGTGAGTACCTAATGTTTAGTTCCCACTTATAAGTGAAAATGTGGTACTTGGTTTTCTATTCCTGGATTAATTTGCTTAGGATGATGGCCTCCAGCTCCATCGATGTTGCTGCAAAGAACATGATTTTGTTCTTTTTTATGGCTGTATAGTATTCCATGGTATATATGTACCACATTTTCTTAATCCAATCCACTGTTGATGGGTACCTAGGTTGACTCCATGTCTTTACTATGGTGAATAGTGCTGCGATCAACATATGAGTGCATGTGTTTTTTTGGTATAATGATTTATTTTCCTTTGGGTATATACCCAGTAAGGGGATTGCTGGGTTGAATGGTAGTTCTTTTTAAATATTTTAATGGTAATCCTTTGAGAAATCCCCAAACTGCTTTTCACAGTGGCTGAACTAATTTGCATTTCACCAGTAATGTATAAACATTTCCTTTTCTCTGCAGCCTTGCCAGCATCTGTTTTATAAACCCTTTTTAAAGAGCCAAAGACACTGTATCAATAGCAATATATTTCCTGTGTTAGAATTAGTTCATTTTAGTTCATCAAGCACTTATTATTGGTTAGCCCAATACTGTCCCTGGTGATGGAGATGCAGAGAGGAATCCACAAAATGTGGGCCTTGTAATTCAGTGATTCTCAAACTTTTGTGTGCATAAGAATCATCTGGGGGGCTTATTAAACAATATATATTTCTGGTCTTTGTTCCCATAGATACTAATTCAGACAGTCTAAGAGCTTTGTAGTCTAAATTTTAATAAAATATTCGAGGTAATTCTGGTATGGACATTTCTCGGGCATCTTTTAATGAATGTTTAAGGAAGAACATAGACTTTGGGATCTAACTGATCAGGTACTGGCTTCCCATTTATTAACTGTGTGATCACATATAAGTTCCTAGTTCCTAAACTCACTTAATCTCAGTTTCCTTATTAGTAAAATTCCTAATGGAAAATTATTGAGAGTATTGGATGAAAAAGTATATGAAAAGTACTTGGTAAAGGGTCTTGTCTGGAATAGAAACTCACTAAGTGGATGCCTTTGCTAGGATTAACAAGCAAATCTAGACCAGCTTTACTACTTTTGTGGAATTCAATTGGGAAATGTTCAAAGTAAGAATCTGGGGATAATTGAGGAATGTAGGAGAAATTGACTTACGATGAAAGGCAGGAATAATTTAGCATTTGCAAATGCATAAAGTTAAAAGATTTAGAGTGGTCATGGAAAGAGACTTAGCTGAAGGGCATAAAGAAGGCACTGGTGACCAAAATGCAATAGAGGATTACATTTTCTGATGCCACTAGACAAAGAAAAAGGAAATTGCAACAGTCTTCTTAATAAAAAGCAGGAAAGATTACTGGTCACTACAGTGTGTTGGAAAGAACATTTTTAGAAATTTAAATTCATTTTAATAATACCATTTCAGTAAGAGCAAAAAAATTATTCTCTTGCCCTTTGTTGATATACAAAAGAGAGAGAGAGAGAAAAAGAAAAACACCCTGGGAACATTGTCTCCAAAGAGTAAAGAAACAAAAAAAATAAGCACTTGGTAAAGAATAGAGACCATTAAATAAGAGGTCCAGATCCTGAGATATTATTATTTTCAAAAGCCATGTATTTATTCTGAAAATGATGAACTTTATTTATCAAAATATTTTAGTGGCCTTATGAAGTAAAAAACAAGCCAAATGTTATTATTTCACTCTACTATTTTTCATTTCACTTTATACTCAACATTTTTATGTAAAATGGGACATATGAAGCAATAAAGGTAAATGCAAAATCAATTCAAGTGAATTTACTGGAAAATATTTTATTTTCATAAATTGCTTTTTCAAATCTTAGACCCCAATGTCAAGGACTAACGTTGAAACAGTCAAACCCATACTACCCTAACAAGTCTAGGGAGCTTTAAGTTATGCACAAATAGCCAGTGAGCCAAAGACTATGAAAGCCAATCAGAAAGCCTCCCCACAAGTCTTTCCCCAAATCCTATCTCATACAAAATTCTGTCTTAACAGAACAGTCAGCAATCAAAGACTTCCTTAAGACTTCTTCCATTCACTCCACAAAACACCCTCTCCTTTCCAACCCTTTTTAGTATACCAGAACCAAAGTGACAGTAGCTGGCTTTCTTATTAGTGTGAGCTCTGCATAAATGGCCTTTGATTAATTCTGTATGCAGTTTTCATCCTTTCGACAATTTGAATAAGGCTTAATTTTAAATCCCAACTTAGTCCGGGCCATACTGTGATAGTATTTTGCTTGAGATCACAAAACCTGTGTCGCAGTAATATCCCTAGAGACGTGTATAAGCATGTCACAAAAGGTGTACACATGTTCTTTCAGCAAGCGACCTACCCTGTTCAAAACAGAATATACAATTTTTCACTCTTTTAGAAAATAGAACTCTACAGAGAACATCTCCATTTGGGAGATGGTTTGTTTTGCAGGACTGTGTCAGAACTTCACTGAATCCTAGGTTGTTTCCAAGCTTACTGTAGCCTGGGTCTTGCCAACTTCTTCCCTCAGATTATGGTCCTTTTCCTCATAACTTTTTTGTGAGCAAGTCTTAGTATAAGAGGAATGGTATAGTTAAATAAGAGTAAAGCAGAAATCAAATAACAATTTGTGAAGAAGTAGATTAATATTTTTCTGAGTCATTATAATGCTTTATAAATATTTAAATAAATACTTTGGTTATTAATAAGGATATACATCTTTTATGCTAAAATTAAGCTAATTTCTTCCAGTGATTACAACATGAAACAGGTAGGGGGTGAGATGGAGGGCACTTGCAGAGCCAGCCTTACCTATGTTGGTCAATGAACCAGATATTTAATGCAGTTCGGTAGATTCCTAAAAGTCTACTCTCCCAGAATTTCTCCCACACTAAATGGCTAGGATGACTAAAACACTGGAGAAATTGACTTTTAGAGAATCCTGGTGAATAGATTGTATTTATTTTATGGTGTAATTAAAAAATGTCAATATGTTCTCAGCAAATATGAGACATTATTATGCTAGTACACATTAATCCTTAATATAAATTTATCAGATTAAGAGTTTGAAGATATGATTCTGGGGTGATGACAGTAGTTACTCAAAGACAAAAAAGATTATAAAAGAGCTGTAGGTGAGGGTGAAAGACAAAATTTGCTCATGTCTATTTTTAGGGCAAGTTTGCCAAAAGCTTTTCTCTACATTGTTAATTATTATGTAGTTTTTTTCTTTTTTTGAGAAATATTTGAAATCTATTCTTTCACTTTCTCTTTTCCTTTTTCCTTTTCTTCCCTTGTCTTCTTTTTTTTTCATTTTCTCTTCCACTTTACATTTATTTAGAGTAGAACCTTACAATTAAACATTTTATTAAGGCATAAAGTTGAATTGCCTATTGGCTGGATTCAGCATCTGTTGATCTGATAGACCAAAATAGTTTGAAGAACTTTGGCAGACCTCACTGGGGAGAATGTAAGATGAGATAGTTGCCCAGCTCACCTCAGGAGAAAAGGTTTAGCATAAACATGACCTGAGAGGATGAGCAAGCCCCACCCATATCACAGCAAGCCTGGCTGCAGTTTTATTACATGGCAAGCCAACTTGTCTAGGACCTAAGGAATAAAAAATTAAATGAGGTCAGCAGTTATGAAAAGAAGAAAGCTTGCAAAGGAAAATATCTAAACCTTTCAGCATAGCGTGGTAATTGCGGGGAATCAAAATAATGCAAGGGAAGCCCTAAAAATGGATTTATTAATGATTGCCAACACTTAATACACACACGGATTTAGGTACTGTTTTAAGAATTTACATGTCAGGAAAAATAACTAATGGGTACTAGGCTTAATACATGAATGATGAAATAATCTGCACAACAAACCCCCATGATGCAAGTTTACAGACAAACCTGCACATGTACCCCTGAACTTAAAATAAAAGTTAAATTTAAAAAAAGGTTTTATAAGGCATTTTGCCCACAATTTCAAATTTGGTGGCGTGAAGTTGTTATTTTCTCCTCCTTTCTTTTTTTAAACCTGAAAATGAATTATCTGAATAAAGAAGTAAACTTTCTCCAAGTCTGAAATCCTTATGTGAATAATCAATGTCTTTATTCACTTAGTGAAAAGCTTTTTGCATGACAATTGTTACCTTAGAAAGAACTTGTTGGCGTTCACCTCTGTCTTGAGTCAGCTCATAACTATTGTGATGAATGCAGAAAAGCTAAAAACACACACACTTTTTTTTCCTGATATAAAAACTTTGCCTTTGATTTTTTTGATATGAGGGCACTGGGCATTGGAATATTATCTTCCAAGACCTTATTATAGGGGAGGGTACTAAGAATTTGGAATTGTCCAAGACTGTGACTGACTGTCAGTGTTTAGAAAATGATACATTTTTGGAAAGGATAGGAAAACAAAAAGACATTGAAATGCTCATTTGTTAAATGATACAGATTATCACTATGGGGTTATCTATACTAATACAGTGATGGTAAGTGGGGTGTTTGTGTGTGTGTGTGTGTGTGTGTGTGTGTGTGTGTGTGTGTGTGTATAAAGCAAGAGTTTAGAGAAGAGATTATAACAGTTACCAGAGGCTCATTTGTAGAAGGGTGGGTACAAATTTTCCGCTGTGTCAGGGTGAAGAATAGTCCAATCTCTTTTCTTGGTGTTCCTGGGCATAATGTTCTTGTTAAGAGATAAATAAAATTTACTAGGATTTTGTGAGGAAGATTAATGTCTGTGTTCTTTGCATAACCCAGGAATGTAAAATACTTTGTTAGAGTAGAGCACCCTGGTATGGCAAGGGAGCTTTCAACCAAAATCCTTGCAACCCAAAGACTGGGATCAGTGTTTTTTTATGTTCTTCTTTCTCATCTGTTTTATTTTTTCTTCTTTTGCTGACATAATTGGGGGCCAGATTACTTATATTATGTGTATTATATTAAACTTCTAGTAGAACTCATTTTGATCATTTGCCTTAAATGATTTACCTTAATTTTTTAAAATGAGATTTCAATTCTTTTAAATAATTTTTTAAAAAAATTTTCAAATGTCATTATGTGAAAACTACTAAAATATTTTGAGGCCCAGTGGAAAAAACCCTGGAGTAAGAATCATAGCACGTGAGCCCAGATCCTTAATAAGAACCTTTCTACTTATGGGACTGTAGCAAGTAGTATAATCTGTGTCCCACCTCACCCAGTGGTTAAAAATAAGTGGGTGGGACTATGTGAAATTGAGCAGTTTTCATTTGAGTTTCTAAAATAATTTATATCCTTATTGTATGCATTCCTCTTCAATATAGGTCAGTGCAATAACTTGGAAGTAGTTGGAAAAGAAAAACTTTATTCCTACCATTAAAAGTCAAAATATTTTTGGAACAGCTAGCACAGTCTGTAATTTCCTAGTGCATAAATTCTTCCATTGACTGACTTTTGTCTATCTCTCCTGATACCTTCTTTTAGATAAAATAATGCACATTATTTTATCTGCTTTTAATGCTCATCTTTATTTTATCTGTCTTGCAAGTCCTTAGTCTTTAACAACTCAAGTCTTCTCAGTCTCCCTCATGAGCAATATTTGCTAGTTTATTTTATTATTATTTATTTCTATTGATGCATAATATTTGTATGTGCTAGTTTATTTTGTGTCATAAACGTTACCCAGTATGTTCTTTATTGTGGACTTATTTATTGTGGAAAAGGAGAATGCAGATAAATTCTTAGCATAACATCTAGCATATAAGTAGATTTATTTTTATTTCTAGATTCATGAACAGATAATTTCCCAGAGAAAGTATATCTGTTACTCCATTTAAAATGAAGAGCATTCCCATGGGGATGATTTCTGATGCCACTGTAAAAGAAGACAAAGTCTTTGCAAGGGCTTTTTGTTTTTTTGAACATGATATAAGTTTTCTATTTTTGTGTAGTAATTTGCTGCAAATTTAGTGACTTAAAACAATGCTCATTTATTATCACACATTTATGTAAGTCAAAAATCCAGGTGGACTCAGTAGGGTACTCTTCCTAGAGTCTCAAAAGACTGAAATTAAGAGGACGACTAATCTGGGCTTTTATCTGGAAGCTGTGAGAAGCAATCCACTTCCAGGCTCCTTCAGGTTGTTAACAGAATTCATTTCCTTGTGGTTGTAGAACTGAGGTCCCTGTTCCCTTGCTGGCAGTTGGCTGGAGGTTGTTCTCGGCATTAGAGGTTACCCACATTCCTTGGCTCATGCCCCCTTCATTTTCAAATTTAGCAGTGGGATACTAATGCCTTCTCCGGACATCTCCTTATGCCACAAGATAGAAAAGTTATCTCCTTTTGTGATTATGTTAGGGCTTCTGTGATTCAATTAGGCCAAGCCAGAAGACCTCCCTATCTTCAGCTCAACTGTGCTATACAATTGTGTAAACACAGGAGTGATATATTATCATACTCATATGTTCTGGGCATTAGGACAGGACATCTTCGAAGGGCCATTTTTCTATCTACCACAGTCTACCCACTGGTCCCTGCAAAGATTCGTGTTTGTTCCACATGTAAAATACATTCATCCCATTCCAGTGTCCTCAAAAGTCTCAAGTTCTGTTTGCTTTTTGTTTAGCAGTTCTTCCATCAATTTATCTCTCTCCTCTCACATTGTACCATAAGCGGCAAGTTAAAACCAGGCAGCACCTTTAATATCTTGCTTGGAAATCTCCTCAGCTAAATAAATAACTTTTATTATTTACAAGTTCCGCTTTCTACATACATTCAGGATAAAATTCTCCCAAGCTTTCGACTGCTATATTATTATCATCCATTTTCCTTGGTTTTCAATAACATGCTCTTCACTTCATTCTAAACCTTCTTAATCAGTGTGTTTAACATCCATAGTTTAAGAATTTGTTCAACTAAATATAGGCTTCATCTGTCAGGATTCTTAAAATGTTATTCTCAAGCTTCTTTCAGCATCTAATACTGACTAAATCCAAAGACATGCCCACATTTTGTATATTAGTTATGGGAGCACCCCACTCCTAGTACCAAAATCTATATTAGTTTTTATTGCTTTTTAACAAATTGCCACAAATAAAATGGCTAAAAGAAACAAAAATTTATTAGCTTAAAATTCTGTAGATCAGAAGGTCAGCATGTTGGACTTTCTGCCTAGAATTCTCTATGGCTGAAATAAAGATATTGGTTGTATGTGCTCTTATCTAGAGCATCTGGAAAGACTGCTTCCAAGGTCATTAAAGTTGTGGGTAGAATCCCTGTGGTTGTAGGACTGAGGTTCTGGTTTCTTTGGTGACTGTTTGCTGGGGACTGCTCTCTGCTTTCAGAGGTTGCTTGCATTTTGTCTTATGTGTCCCTTTCATCTTTAGACTCGCAGTGATGTGGTGAGTCTTTCTCAGGCTTTAATTCTGTCTGACTCCATCTCCTGCCTTTTACTTCTGCTTTTAAAGGGCTTGTATGATTAGATTATCTCTTTCTCTTAAATAATGTTTGCATGTTGAGATGAACTGACTTAGGAATTTGATTACATCTGTAAACCCCCTTCAAAACAGAGCTTAGTTTGGTGTCTGAATAAATAGAGGCTTAAAAATCTTTTTTTTAGGGGTGGATGATCTTTAGACCTCTTCCTGCTACAACAATTACTATTACAACTATTTATGTAAATCACAAACCAATTTATAAACAGAGGCTTAAAAACCTTTTTTTTTGAGGAGCGGGTGATCTTTAGACCTCTTCCTGCTACAACTATTACAACTATTTATGTAAATCATAAATCAATTTGAAGTCAAGATATAAAACTTTTTACTCAATGCAGTTTTTAATTTATATTAAGTGTATCCATTATAAGCATCATTATTTAATACTTCTACAGTTTTGTTAATTACATACTTCTCTCTGAACATATAATCAACACTCCTTAAAAACTCACAAAACAATTACTATCTTACTAATAAGTTTCCTTGAAATTGTCTCTTATGATATCTGAAAAGATTTCAAAATTTTAATCTAATTATAGAGCTTTGTTATCTTTGAATGTGAATGTATTCTTCATATCTTAGTATAAGAAAACAGAGAATCAGATTTTCCAATCAGACTAAGACAAATAAAAAACTTTAGCTGGTATCATGCTTTACCAATAATTTCAAATAGCTTAGTTTTCATATCAGAAGTGTGTTGTTTGCATTTTTAAGTATCAATCTGGGTCAAGTTTTTTTTTTCACAGATAAAGGGAGAGAATACATTGCAGACCATTTACTTTCCATAGTGCATAAACATTTAAAAGATGAAATACCATTGGTATACTTTTCTGTAAAGAGATAAACTTCTCCAAAATTTCTTTCTTTTTTATTTATTATACACTTCGTGTTACTGTGGACCAGAAGCTAACTCATTCACACATGCATGTGTGCATGTGCGCATGCACATGAGTGGACACACATACACACACACACTTCACGCATATGGATCTTGTTAGAAGAGAATAATGGAGACAATGAGAGGGCTTAACAGCAGTGGCATGTAAAGAAACTGCATTTTGGGAAGAGATAATAAAAATGTAGGCATGATGTAACCTACCAAATATTAATTTTTCTTTTTATACTCAGAAAATTCAGATTTTTGGGGTATGGGGAACAGCAATGTATCCAATTCAAAACAAAATTCCAGCCGCTTTTGCAGTTAGCAGTGGCCATGTAATGTAACTGTGGACAATGTCTTATAAATAGAAGTGAGGCTTCTGGGAAAACTCCTTGCAAAGGGGTTAGATTCAGTGGTTGTATGGTTTTGCCTTTCTTCTGGATGGGTTCCATATGTGGAGCATCATCTTACGGCCACAAAGCCACTCTAAGAGAAAGGTCAAGAGGAATGAAGTGACTTTATCCCTGACATGTATGAGCTGCTGAACTAACACCAGAAAGTACTTATCTCTGGACATCCCCCAATGTGAGAAAAAGATACAACATATAATTTGTTTAGGCCACTGTTGGCAGGGGCGGTTGTGTTACTTGGCAGCAATTCTTCACTCACATAGTAGTTCAGAGTAGTGCCTAAAAAACATGGTTACATCACCATAGTAGAGGAGTCCATGAATCTTTTGACCTGCTAAAATACAGTAATCCTACCTTATTTGTGGTTGTGCTTCCAGGTCTAAGTTACACACAGTTAACTGCAGTCCAAAAATATTAAATGCAAAATTACAGAAATAAAGAATTGATAAGTTTTAAATTGTGTGTTATACTGAGTAGCACGGTGAAATCACAAGCTGACTGCTGTCTCACCAAGGATGTGAATTATGCCTTTGTATGGTGTATCCACATGTATGTGCTCCCCACCTAATAGTCATTTAGTAGCTGACTCTGTTATCAGATTGACTACTGCCATATGGCAGTGCTTGCGGTCAAGGCCAACAGTAACCTGAGACCATATCACAATGCCTACATCATTCACCCCACTTCATCTCACCATGTTAGGCATTTTATTGTCTCACATCATCACAGAAAGAAAAAAGATGAGTACAATACAGTAAGATATTTTCAGAGACCACATTCACAGAACTTTTATTATAACATATTGCTATAATTGTTCTATTTTATTATTAGTTGTTGTTAATCTCTTACTGTGTGCAATTTATAAGTTAAACTTTATCGTAGGTATGAATGTATAAGAAAAAACATAGTGTATATAGGATTTGGTGTTATATGTCATTTCAAGCATCTATTGGGGGTCTGGAAACATGTTCCCTGAGGATAAGGTGGGGACTTGACTTATATGTCTAATGGCATTTGTGGGTAGCAGTTGTCTATATGAAAATATAGTCTCCTGTACTGGTCTTAAAAACTCCTCAAAGGATTTTCAATCTTTGTTTCTACCACATTTTAACAGGATTCAAAACATAATATGGATGAATTTATCTAAGCTGTTTATTATGAGAACCAATTAAATCAATGAGGGCAAAGAAGCATTCACTTTAGATTTTTGCAGCTTGCCATGTAAAGATTATTTTTATTAGGAGAGGGAAATAGGGAATCGAAAATACTCTCTGACGAGGAAGAAAAGGGGAAGGGTCCTAAGGAATCCCAGTATGAATTTGCAGGTAGCACTTCGGAAGACTAAGTGCAACCATCCTCCCACTCAGCATCACGAAAGAGTGTATTCAGATAGGAGGAGCTATAACCCTGGAAAATAGAAAAGACTGGTATAGAATTATATGGACTGTGTCAAGAATCTTGGAGGAAATACAAAACGGGAATGTTTAAAAGTTGTATTCTGGGTAAGATCTGTTTGATGTGTATTGTAGTATGGTTTTCACAGATGACTGTGAGAAGGGAAATTTTCGATTTTTATTTTATGTTGAGTAGCACAATTGTCAAACTGGAAAAAGGCAGCAGGATTTTTTCTTTGTAGGTGTTTCATTTCCATTTACTAACATTGATAAGAAGTCTGTAATTGAAACTTAGTAAATTTATAAGAGGGTTTCTAATTTTATAACTTTTTTTCCTTCTGATTGTTACTACTTGAGCGGATAAAAAACATACCTGGATTCACTCATTCTTAGTTAATTATTAAATTCTTTCTATGAATTTATTGAGTCCCAGCCTTGTGCCAGGCACTGTGTTTGGGGCTACCAATACAGCAATGAACAGCCAGATCTGTTTTCTGCTCTCAGAAATTAATGTTTTCCATGAAAGATGGCCACTGAAGGAATAATAATAAAGTTTGACCATTCTTGGGATGGGGAAATATGAAAGTAACAGAAAGAGAGAGAGGGCAGAAATCCAGATTAGGAAATTCTAGGTACACGGGAAAAGGATCAGAGAATGTTTAGTCTAAATCTGGTAGAATGATGAGCTGTGCTCCTAAAGGGAGCCTTTTAATCTTGTATTTAAAAACTGTTATCAAGGTTCAGGAATTTCCCTGTTTAGAAGATTTTTATGCTCCATATTCTAAGCTAAAATACCAACTTTTAAGATGTAACAGACTTTCATCTGGTATTCATGGTCTTATGAAATAGTAAGAATCAAATCCATGCTAAAACACAAGAAAAAAAATCATAATTAGAATATATTTCCATACTTCCTGAATTTTTCTTTCTTACTTGTTTCATAAAAAACAAAAAACCAATGAAACAAAGCAGAAAAAGCCAAACAACCAACCCAGTTTATTATAAAATAATTTGTTATGATATGTCTTCTTGCTGTGAACATTGTACTTTTAAATTTCAGAAGGACCAATTTTTTACTTTATTCTATAAAAAAATCTCAGTTGACAATATTATTGCCAATTTAATAAAGTTAGAATGTTGCATGTAATAAAGTATTTATTTTTCTATTTCATGGTAAAATATCCTTTTCGTGCAAAATGTCTTCCATCAATATTGTTTTCCTCACAAGCTACCCTGTGATTAGTATCAGTTATGCTTCATGGTACATTTAGCATCTTAAGCCATAGCCATGTTAATTGTGAAATGTTTAATTTCCAGGGGAAGATGTTGATTTTGAATATAATCTCATGCATATAAGTTGTTAACCTGAAGCGTGAAGAGAAACATTTGTTCAAGGTGCTCCAAACACTGGAGAGGTTGGGAGAGGATGGAGAGGAAGGAAGAAGGAAAGGACATGAGGAAGAAACGATGTTTATTCACCAATGGTGATTATAGAGTTTTATTAAATGTCCCAGCACAAGTGATATAAAATGGCCTAGGGAAATGTGTCTCAAAATTTAGCATCTGTACCGTCTGAGGCCTTTTAAAGATGCAGATTCTGATTTCATGGTACAGGTCTGGGGCCTGAGATGATACATTTCTAACCAGCTTCCACAAACTGCTGGTCTGTGGAGTACCTAGGGTCTAGAGGTGTGATTTGATCATTGGCTCATGACAGAAACACCTGCAGAAATGGTAAAGATCTTGACACTCAGGCCACACTTCTGAAAGAATAAGTTAGAATTTCTGGTGCTGAGACTCAGGCTTCAGTATTTCTTAAATATCTCCCAATATATAACAGTCTGCAGCTAGGCTTAAGAAACCACTAGTCAGAAGATGATTGTCCCTTATCATTGGCAAGAGCTGGTGTATTCACTCCAGTAGTGCTTTAGAATCACTTATAAGCTCAAAGTCAAATTACGCCATTACAATAGACTGCAGTTGAGAAAACAAAACATGCACCACATTATTTAAATAAAAACATATCCAGTACACAAAGGGTACTTTTGGCTTATAGATTCTCAGAAATGTTATGGTTTCTGTCCTTGCATAATTTTGCTATTGACTTCCTGTGTATAAGTACATCTTGGGAATAGTGATTAAAACAAGAAAAATAAAGCATTAGGTTTCTCACTGCATCAGCCTAGAGTTGCTGGAAGGCTGATTTCTTCACATTGACTTATCTGATCTTCTTAGGAATGGCAGGATTTCAGGGAACAAAGCCTCAAATGTTCGTCCTAACTTCTTCTGGTTCATTCCATACAGAGTAAGTTTCTTCTGAGGATAGTCCTTCTGACAGCCAGGATTACCCCTACTTCCACACAGAAAAGTATCAATCTTAGATTTTTAATGTAGCACTGACTGTTAAAATTGCTTTCCTTTGCTCAAACTAACTGCAGTGTTCAATGTTTTTAACTGCAAGCAACTAAAAAGGAGTCTGGGTGAATTAAACAGAAAAGAATTTATTTCAAAGGGTAATGGCACACACATAGGACCACTGGTGATCAAAAGAACCGATTCAAGGCTGAATGTCCAGGAACAATGCCCAAACCACACTGTAGAACTGTTTGAAGGAGAAATCGCTGCTGCTGCTACTACTACTGCTAGATGTTAGAATATTCCCTGCTACCATTTTGCACCAGAAACATAGCACTGCAGCCACTCTGTGGCTTGGCCTGGTGATTTGGGGTGGAAGATAAGGATTCTTACAACTGCTTAGAAGCAATCAATTTCTGTCTGGGCTATAGTAGCAAGAAGGTTTGCTTTCTCTTTCCTGATATCTGAAGCTTTTATTTCCCCCTCATTCAGAAAAATAAGAGCAGCAGTGTTTTTGTCCATGTCTCAGTGGTATCTGATTACCTCTCACATGATGCTCCCATTGAGGGGAGTGGCTCGCCCTGATCTCCTGCCTTCCCAGATCTTTCTCATGAATACCTAGTAGAGGACCATGGAAGAAAGTTTGTGAGTGAGTGTAAACTACCCTTCTATCCAAGGCTCTAAGTTATTCCAAATTGTTTCATTCACCCATACGTGGCCTTTAGGAATTTGTTAAAGTTATAGCTTATTTATTCTTGCTTACTTTTATGGAAGCAACCACTTCCTTCTGTGCTCTGCTGAATGGTTCATGTGTCCACTCTCTCTTCAGAGTGTCTGGTCACACTTTGAAATTCAGTTTAGTTTGTTTATTTATTATCTGAGGTCTCTAATGGGTTTTATAATTTTGTTTTTTGGTAGATTATCTGGCTTTTCTTGTTTTTAGGATGACAGTGATGTTCTTTCGCAGCATTCTACATTCTATGCTGAAGTAAAACTCATTGCCATTATTTTAAAAAATTTAAACATTATATTGTCTTTTTAAAAAATTAAGAAAAAAATTGTCTTTTATAATTGCTCACATATTTACCATTTTCAGTGCTTGTCATTTCTTTCTGTTTGAATGATTTTCATCTGGTATCTTCATTTCTGTTCAGCCCAAGAACTCCTTTTAGCATTTTTTTTTGATGCAAATCTGCTGGCAGCTAATTTTGCCTGAAGTTGTGTATCTAAACATGACCTTATTTTGCATTTAGTTTTATGAAAGACATTTTACCAGATATAGAATTCCATATTGACAGCTTCCTTTTATTTCAGGTCACTAAAGGTATTGTTACATTGTCTTTTGTATTTATTTATTTATTTATCAATTGTTTTGAGATGGAGTCTCGCTCTATTGCCCAGGCTGGAGTGCAATGGTGCGATCTTGGCTCACTGCAATTGCCACCTCCTGGGTTCAAGAGATTCTCCTGCCTCAGCCTCCCGAGTAGCTGGGATTACAGGCATGTACCACCACACTAATTTTTCTTATTTTTAAAGTAGACATGGGGTTTCACCGTGTTAGCCAGGATGCTCTTGATCTCCTGACCTCATGATCTGCCTGCCTCAGCCTCCCAAAGTGCTGGGATTACAGGCATGAGCCACAGCACCTGGCCCTGTCTTCATTTTTAAAAATAAAACTAGAAGTCATCTGTTATTCCCATTAATATATCTCTGTATATAACATGTCTTTTCTTTTTCTTGCTTTTAAATTTATATCTCTGTATATAACATGTCTTTTTGTTGCTTTTAAAATTATTCTCTATAGCTATAGCTTTGGATTTTAGCAGTTTGACTATCACATAAGTACTTGTTTCTTTTCTCCTCTTATCATATAAGAAGTGTTTTTTAAAAATTTTATTTAATCAGCTTGAAGTTTGCTGAGTGTGTTAGTCTGTTTTTGCATTGCTATAAAAAATATCCAAGGCTGGATAACTTACAAAGAAAAGAGGCTTAATTGGCTCATGATTTTCAGCCTGTACATGAAGCATGGCTCTAGCGTCTGCTCAGCTTCTGGTGAGGCCTTGGAGATTTTACTTATTGCAAAGGAAAAGTGGAAGCCAGCATGTCACATGGTGAGAGAGGGAGCAAGAAAGAAGAGGGGTCCTTTAAAGAATCAGATCTTGCATGAACGAACTGAGCAAGAACTCATTCATCACCAAGGGGATGGCTCTAAGCCATTCAGGAGGGATCCACCCCCACAACCCAAACATCTCCTACTAGGCCCCAAATTTCAACATGAGATTTGGAAGGGACAAGCATCCAAACTATATAATTCCATCCCACACCCCCAAATCTCATGTTTTCCTCATAATTCAAAATACAATCATCTCATCTCAATCGTCCCCCAAAGTCTTAACTTGTTCCACCATCAAAGTGTAATGTCTTATCTGAGATTCAAGGCAGGTTATCTCCACCTATGATCCTGTAAAATCAAAAACAAGTTATTTACTCCCAAGATACAATGGGGGTACAGGTGCTAGGTGAACATACCCTTCAAAAAGGGAGAAATCAGACAAAAGAAAAGGGCTACAGGCCTCATACAAGTTTGAAACTCATCAGGACAGACAAGCTCCCAAATAAACCTCTTTGACTCCATGTCCTGCATCCAAAGCACACTAGTGTAACATATGGGCTCCAAAGTTCTGCATCTGTGGCTTTTCAGGGTGCAGCCTCCATGTCTGCTCTTAAGGGCTGCAGCTGAGTGCCTGTGGCTTTTCCAGGCTCAAGGTGCAAGCTGCTGATTACTATTGTTGGATGTGGATAGCAGCAGCCCCCTTCCCACAGCTCCACTAGGTAGTGTCCTAGAGGCAACTTTGAGTGGGGGCTTCAACCCCACATTTCCCTTTGGCACTGCCCTAGCAGAGCCTCTCTGTGAGGGCACCAACCCTAAAGCAGGCTTCTGCATGGGCACCCAGGTTTTATCATGCATCCTCTGAAATCTAGGTGGGAGCTGCCAAGCCTTCTTCACTCTTACATGCTGTGCACTTACAGATTAACACCACTTGGAGGCTGCCAAAGCTTACAATGGCTTGCACTCTCCAAAGTGGCGGCTGGAGCTCTACCTAGAGCCCTTCAAGTGACTGGTGGAGCAAGACAGCTGGGATGTGGGAAGCAGTCCCTTGAGGTGGCACAGATCAAGGTGCTCTGGGCCTGGCCTCGCAAACCAAACCCTTCTTTCCTCCTAGGCCTCTGGGGCTGTTATGGGAGGTGCTGCCTCTAAAATCTCTTTGTGGCCTTTTTCCCATTGTCCTGCATATTAGCACTTGGGTTCCTTTTAGTCATACTAATATCTGTAACAAGCAGTTGCTCTGCAGTCCACTTGATTTCCCTCCTGAAAATGCTTTTTTTTTCTCTACCACATGGCCAGGGATGCAAGATTTCCAAATTTTTACACTCTGAATTCCTTTAAAATATGAGTTCAAACTTTAAGTAATTTCTTTGCTCTCATTTCTTATTCTAGGCTGTCAGAAGCAGCCAGGTCATTTCTTGAATGCTTTGCTGTTGAGAAATTTCTTCCACCAGATACCCTAAGTTATCACTCTTAAGTTGAAACTTACACAAATTCCTAGCATATGAACACAATACAGCCAAATTCTGTGCTAGGACATAACAAGGGTAACCTTTGTTCTCATTCTCAATAAACTTCTGATTTCTGTCTAAGCACTCATTAGCCTACCCTTCACTGTCCAAATTTCTATTAGCATTTTGGTCACAGCCAATAACCTAGTCTCCCAAAATCTCTAAACTTTTTCTCATCTTCCTGTCTTCTTTTGAGTCCTCTAAACTCTTCCAACCTCTATCCATTACTAAGCTTTAAGGGCACTTGTACATTTTCAGGTATCTTTATAGCAATGATCCACTCCTTGGTTGCAATTTTTTTTCCCATTTTTGCCTTGCTACAAAAAAATACCTGAAGCTGGATAATTTATGGAGAAAAGAGGATTATTGTCTCACAGTTCTATAGGCTGTACAGAAAATATGGCACTGGCATCTGCTCAGCTTCTGGTGAGGCCCCTAGGAGATTTTACTCATGGCAGAAGGCGAAGGAGGAACCAGCATATCACATGGCAAGAAAAGGAGCAAGGCAGAGAAGGGGGAGGTCCCAGATTCTTAAACAACCAGATCTTGTGTGTACTAACAGAATGAAAACTCACTCATCACCAAGAAGATGGCACTAAACCATTCATGAGGGATTCACCCCCATTTAAATTATGTGACTGAATTGATCAAGTCTGGGGATTTCCTTTTTTGTCTTTTTTTTTAATAGTTGCAAAAACTTGGCCATTATTTCTTCAAAAATTTTTTGCCCTTTTCTCCCTCTCATCTCTCTCTCTGGAACTTTAATTGCAGTTATTTTGTACAGTTTAAAATTGTCTTACAATTCATTGAGTCAGTTGTTATTTTTATTTCTTTGTGCTTTTGACTTGTTTTTACATTTATAATTTCTTCTGCAGAATCTAATCTGCTATTAATTCAATGTATTATTTAATTTGTATATTGTGTTTTTCATCTCTAGGATTTTACATTTTTTGTTAGAGTTTAAAAATAGCTCTTGAAAATCCTGTTAGTACATTCATCTTCTCCTACAATTTTCTTAACATATTTGTATTGTGTAGTTCTTATATAAAAATTCTGACATTTAGATTATTTGTGGCTCTACTTCTGTTTATGCTTTGACTATGAACCAATTTTACCTGTTTCTTTGCATGTCTAATGCTAAAGATTATTGATGATATGTTATGACAGTTGACTAAGTCCTCTTGCTCTGAAGTGTTGAATTTTTTTCTAACAGGCAGTTAAATCACTGTGAAGCCACCTAGATCCTGTGGAAAATTTACTTAGGCCCTATTAGGGTGATTTGTTTTTATTTTACTTTTAATCCACGGATATAGCACTTAGTCTTAAGATGTAGTTATTATTATAAGGCTGACAATACCTCATGATTTGGTACAACTTGAACTCCAAACCCTGCTTTTCCAGACATAGACCACTGTTGAAATCACTACTCAGCAATTGTAATCCTTTAGCTTGGTTCCTTGAAATATCAAGGAATGTTTGCATTCTAAAATATAGAAGTCATCCAAAGATTTGACAGGTATTTACATGCAGAGTTTAGGGCTGATCCATCTGTAGCTTTCTCATGTTGAAGCAGTGTTGTTGTCTGGCTATGAGATTCCTTGTCTCATGACCACAGAAAACTAGGATGCAGACACAAAAAGTGAGGTTCAGCGTGGAAGTTTAATAGGTAAAAGAAAGAGAAGAGCTCTCTCTGCTTCAGAGAGAGCGGTCCCAGAGGAAGGGGTTGCTGCTTCTGTGGTGAAGTGCAGGAAATTTTGTAGATGATCTTGAGGAGGTGGTGTCTGATTTACATAGGGCACAAAAGATTGTTTGGACCAGGTGTACCATTTTCATAGGGTGCTAAACAGCTGGCCACCCCTACCCTGATCTTTTATTATGCAGATGGGTTCTCTACCTGACCAGTGCCATGTTGCTTGTTCCTTTACTGTACATGTGGGTATAAAGAAAAGGGAAGATAGTGCCTCCATGTTGAACATCCCTGGCACTCAGGTAACCCTTTTCTATTGGCACAGTTGCCAGCACTCCCCCATGCAAGCTTGCTTCTCAATGTCTGCAGCTCGATTTTTTAGGCTACCCTTTGTTAGAAAAGAAATGAATTTGGGGTTGCTTTTTATTAAAATGGAAATTCCACCAAGGACTCTGTTGCCCTTACTATCTGCCTAAATAATTTCTACCTCCTCTATCAATGTTTGGGATTTCCCTTTTTAATTTCTATCAAAGATCAACCCTGAACTTTGACCTATAACCCTTCAGCCAAATAAGATAGCTACTTACTGCTTGAGCTCAGTCATTTATGCATAATACAAACTAGGAAGTATCCTTAATGGAAAATCCAGTCAAATGTAGATCTCTGTTATTTAGCTTCTCTTCTTCCAGGGGCTATAGCCTCTCTAGTCTCTGCTTCCTTTCGTAGGAATGCCATTTTAAAAGTGGATCTTGAAGACAAAAATTAGCCAGGCATGGTGGCACATGCTTGTAATCTGGGGAGTCTGAGGCAGGAAAATTGCTTGAACCTGGGAGGTAGAGGTTGCAGTGAACTGAGATTGCACCACTGCACTCCAGCCTGGGTAACAGAGTGAGATTCTGTGTCAAAAAATAAAATAAAAGTGGATTTTGAGGAAACAGTACAGTTTTTATATAGATGCAAAGCACAACAATTTCTTTCCCAAATAAATAAAATAAGAGCACAATGCTGACCAAAGAGTTTTTCTTTGACATATTGTAGGCTATCAAACCCACTCCTATGCCTTCTTCCTTTAAGCTTCTATGGATTAGACGTCTTACTAAGCCTGAACTTTCAAAGGATACAGTAATCTCACCTAATGGGATTTTTGATACTATGCATAGTGTTGTCAACATGAAATAATTGAACAGATCAGCATCCAGTTTAAAAGAGTTTAAGTAAAAACCTGAAAATGGCCATTCAGGTAACAGAAACTTCAAAGGATTGGGGTCAATGCTCTGAAGTTAAAATTAGTTAAGATCTTGCTTATATAGGCAGAAAACAAAGAAATTTAGGAAGATTATAACATTTTCTATACAAGGCTGGTTTATAAGTTACAACCATTTAATTACAGCTTTCCTTCTTTTTTTTCAACTTAAAATTTTGTATTTAACATTCCATCCTAGACAATGTGATGGTCATGCAGTCTTTTTATGGGAGAGGAAAGAGGGAAGTTCATCTACAATGAAGATCAACAGTTAAGAGGGAAGGGGTCTTCCCTGGTGTCTTTTACTCCTTTATAACATTTTAGAAAACAATGTAGGTAAGGAAAAAGGCTAATCTATAATCAGAGACAAAAAGTTACATGATTCAGATCCCATAATCACATTCTGTTAAGTCTCAAAATATTTAAATGTTCCAACCGCTTAGATTTTGAATTACATGTTTTCACAGTGTACATTACAATATTCATAGCTAATCACTTCTTTTTGTACTTACTTTATTTCAGGCACTAACATGAGTACTCAATTTTATTATTTCCTTTAAACTTTATAAATTATATCCATTGCCACTTAATATATGAGTAACTGAGGCCTAATGAGATCCAATACATATTCCAGGGTCATAAAGAATGTGTTAGGACCAGGACGTAAATTCAGGTCCATCTAACTCCAAAGCCTATGCCTATAACCTTTCAGCAATAAATGGAATTATTTGCTAATCATTTTATTGCATAATTTCTTATAGAATGAAGACTCTTTTTTCTGTCTTACAAGATTATATTTGCCTGGGAATTTACAAAATTAAAGAAAATTAATACTAATCATAATGACATACTATATTTTGTTGGATTAGGCAGGATAGCTCATCTTCTATTTGGTTTAATAGTACAATTTTTATTTTAAAACCTTTGTTTCAGTCTTGAAATTTGGCAGGTAAATAAAGGCAATAAATGCATATGAGCTCCTTGAGAGGAGTATTATTTGATAGCATATGTCCAGATGATGACTGCTCAGCTGGAAGCAATTCAAATTACGAGGTGTCTTTATCTTTTAATAGTTACTATTACCTCACTGAATAATGATTAGGAGCTACATTTTATTTTCCTTACATAATGATATGTTGCAACAAAATTATATCAGGCGGCAAAACTCCCCATTTTAAGTGGAAAAAACACTTTTAGGTTTTAATATAGCTTACAGAAACATTTAATGAGAAATTCAAAGACATTTGCAGTAGAAGATAACTCACAGTCATAAAACTCATAGTCATGATTTTCATTAGTTTTCACTGTTTTGTGTCATGAACTTCAATTACTGCTTCCATTAACTACACACTTTCTGTACTTTTTCCTGACTGTTCACCAATATAAAAGGTAAGGCATTTCTCCTCAAGAATACTGTCAGTGTTTGCCAAGGACCCATTCTCAATTCAGTGTTAATTTTCTCTGTTTCCCAAAGAGCCAACATGTTGTTTGCTGACTAAAATACCCATTGCTTCATTCCATCAGTAGTTGGTATTCAGTTGATGGTCAAAATGCTTTAGAATTTATTGAAATAAAAGCATGCTATAAGAATACGGTCAACAATTTTAGGGAGTTAACAAAATGTTTAAATTTTTGTCTCTCTGATTTAGCCATGAATCAATAACAATATAAAGCAGGTGGATATTAAAGATAAGGGAAAATTAACATGAATTTAAATTGCATCAGAAAGTCAGTTTTTAAAATTTAATAGTGGTATTAACTTTCAAAAGGGCCTGGTTATATTGTTTTATTGTAAATTTTGCTAAAGAAAATAGACACAATCAGATTCATGTAAGATATTTCTGTTTACTATTATTGTAAATAATAACTGTAATCTAATATTAGTTACTAAGTATTGGCCAGCACTTTTTCATGCATTTTATTAAATTTCTCTTAATCACATTATTATCTTGAGAGATTTACAGCTGTATTATCATCTGTAATTTAAGTAATATGCACTGTTAGCATATTAGAACTACATTAAAGGAAATATAAATCCATTTGTAATCCCTAGGGGTTAACAAGTTTTATCTTTGCTTTTCCCCCTTGATTTAACTTACATGGATATAAGTATTTTTACAGAATTATATACAACTATAGTAAATATAGACATGTTTACAAACAGATTATAACTTAATTTTTAATGAAACAACTCAATTATGTTTTGGATTTTGTGCATCTTTGCTGTTGCAGTGGAATGTGACTGGAAGTTAGGTAGACTCTATCCTTGCTGGTGTTTCCTCCAACTCTCCAGCTTATGCCAGAGTCCCAGGATCTTACCTAGGTGTGCATGTATGTGTGGCAGCAGTGACTATCTTGTCATTGCTTATCAATGACATCCTATGTTCCCAAAACGTGGCTCCTTCAGTCCTGGCAGCTCTCTGATGCTTTGATGCCGCATTTAAGGCTAGGAGGTCATTCGAAAGGCTGAGTCTCTGCCTAGACATACCGTGAATCTCTCTTTCTCAGTTTTGTTTCTTTACTGGGGTACTGTTATTCAGCAGGAATTTCCTCTCTCTTCTTTTGGAACTCCAAAGACAACTATTTCTTGATTTCCTCACCTTTGTTGGTTGGTGGGTAAGAAGGTGGGAGGGAGGCTGAGTATCTTGTCTGTAAAATCAGCATTGGATTGAAAGACTTCATGATGGCAACTGAGGGTGATTTGTGGCTAATGATTTCCATCTCTCTCTTCTTCTAAGTCACCTACATTTCAACTAGTTTTTATGTGGTTGACCACACCTTGGACCAGCCCTATGGTTACATGAGAATGGACAAATTGTAAGTGACAGGATGCTCCTAAACAACAACAGGTGAAAGAGAAAGAAAAAGAGATGGAAAAGGAGAGGAAGTTTTAAAATAGTGAAATGGTAAGGGAAAAGGAGCATCTGTAGAAGGAGAGTTTTAGTGTTCAATCATGGGTTCTGTGGTGTCTTTTCTATTCAAAATGCATACACACATGCCTAATAGAAACTTACTAGTGCATGAATTCCAATGTACTGTAGATATTCTTTGAAGTATACCTGAAAATAATGAAACCTCATACGTTGCAGCTGAAAGAGCAAGATCTCACCAACTACCCATGTGCTCCACATTTCTTGTTCCCTTTGCCGTTAGATGAGACCATGTGTCTCATTCTGTCCAGTGGACAGTGGGCAGAAATGGTGCATGCTATACAGGCCTGACCATGAATACTTCTTTAGGACATTCTAGCCACATTTTCTGCTGCCAAGTGATGAGTAGAGATGAAGAGAAACTGAGTCCCTGAGTTACCACAAGACAGAGAAATGCTTTGAAGTGCTCCTTAACTACCAGAAAGTGATACATATTAGAAAGTATTACATAAATTTTGGTGCATTAAGCCACTGATACTTGGAAATTTAGTAGCTTTTGTTGCATACCCACCACATTCTAATCAGTACAGTTTGGAGGGTAAGATGACTATTCTTTTGAACTGCCATTCTGTTACCTGAATCTTTGTGTCATAAAAATATTCACTGAAAAGTCTCCCTTCTCTAAAAGTGCTGTCAATTACTTCTTTTTGTTTTTACCATTATAAATCACTTAGTACAAGACAGGTTCTTGACAAGGAAACTAAAAGCCAAACTGTTAGTCATTTCTGCCAATTGAAGAATGACTTGGGATGAAGATAAAGCATGTTAATGGAGAAATATGATCCCATTTAAAAATAAAAAATTCATGAACAACATTTGATAGCATGCCTATTCCGTAAAATGAGGTTTTCTCAAGATCTGGAGGTCATTCAGAGAGAGGAAGTTTCTTGTCATTAAAAATTGATTTAAATGTTTGCCATTATTTCAGCAAAGTTTAAAATCTGCTATAGAAAATTCTTACATGAAAGGTTCATATTTTATTATGATAAACATAATATCATAATATTATATTGCCTCAGACCTGAAAGATTCAGGATATTTAAATGTTTTTAGATACAGAAGGCCTTAGGTCCTTTAATTGGTTTATAAGTAACAAAAATTAGATTTAGAATAACATTTTCCTCTAAATAAAAATTTTGATTCTCTTGTTCCCTTCCTTTCTTTTTTCTCTTCCTTTTCCCTTCTCTTCCCTTCTTTCCCTTCCCTTCCCTCATCTTTGCTTCATGTATATCTTCACCATGACCTCCCTCATCTCTAGCTTGGATTTTTAGGTCAACTGCTTCTGTAACAGTCTTAGATGGGCACTGATCAGGTCTCCCTTAGAGAGAGAACCAGCCATAAAGAGTGCAGATGACGGTTGTTGCCTCCAGCATTGGCCTCAGATTTCGAGCTGAGGTGAAACATTTTTCTTGCAGCCCCAGCCAAAGACTAATCACAGAAAGGATAGTAGGACTTGGCATCTTTTGACCAGTGTGAAACTCCTCTGTGAATAGTCTTCACATTGCAGTTCTTCATTGGGCTGATCGAGTCTTTGTCAAAGCTGTATGGCAGTCTGAGGCTCTATTCACAAAATCTTTCTTCCTAATACCTCTTTTCCATAGGTTTCAGACTTGTGTTGTAGTTGGAAATGTTTATCTCTCACTGCTCCTTCTCTTCTTACCTTTCACAGACATTACCTTCAATAAATCTCTTGCAGTTCTAACTCCATCTTGGCATCTGTTTCTTGGAGGGTCTGAACTGACACACTTCCGAATTGCTCTCCTCTTACCACTTTTTCTCCCTTCCAAATGTCTTGAGGAAGCCAGAATATTTTTACATCTCCCTGTGATTCCATGATTAGAATTTCTTAATGGATTCCATCTTTCATAAGACGGTGACCAAAATTGTTAACATGGTGTATGAAGCCCTGCCAATTCTGACTCAGCCTCTCACTCTAACCTCATTTTGTCTCAAGCTCCACACTGGAGTTTTTTTTAGTTTCTTGAATGTTCCCTCCTTTTCCTCTGCAGGTTCATTTGCCTGTACAGTCTTCTCCATTCTTGTAACTGTCCATTGATCATTCGGAGTGTAGTGTAAACATTTTTTTATCAGAGAAGTTTTATCTGACATCAACACATCAACACAAGATATCATGTCTTCCTATATTATATTAACATAATGATATATATCTTTCCATCATACAACCTATCATAGCTGTGATTTAACATTTATTCTGATGCTTTGGTTAAAAATCAGCTCCCTCAGTAGACCTGGAGCTCCATGATGACAGTGTCTGTACTTTTGTTTACCGATGTCTCTAAAACAACTGAAACAATGAGTAACATGCAGTCACTACTAAGAGCTTTTATCACATAAATAAATAAATGAAAAATTTAGAAGGTTATTCTTTATTCAAAAATTACTTGTTATAAAAGTTTATTTTAAACAGGTATTTGGACTTTAAAACTTTTAATTTCTACTTTTATTTTCTAAATTGAAAGTGTTTTTCAACCTTCTCCTTGGGCAAAAACTAGATTAGTACAAGTGAAAAACTGAGGTTATCTCCATTTCAAATGATTTTTCTCCTTTCACTTCATTGGCTGTTTACAGAAATAGAACTGGCCAAGTTACAGGGAATCCAGAGTCTGCATCTCTTGTAAAAGACATGTGGGCATAAAAAACAGGTGAGAAGTCACTATTTTATGCAAGAGCACCTGGAAATCAAGTTAGTTAGTTAGTTCCATAGGTTTGGTTTAGAGGGTGACCCTGAATAAGGTTTAGACTGACCTAGGAATGGGATGGATCAGGTAGATTTACTTAAAAAAATTGATTGGTAATTATTTCTCCAGATCCTTTGGAAAACCTAGTTCAGGATGGAGGAAGATCTAATGCTACCTAATGATTAAGAGCATAGACTTGATTCAGTGTGCCTGTGGGCTGCAATTTTGGCTTTGTCATGTACCGGTTTTGTAACCATGGGAAAATTACTATCCTCTCTAAGCCCAGTCTCATCATCTGTAACATAGGGATATTCAGAACCTACTTCATATGGTTTTATGAAGATTAAATGAGGAACTGTAGGTCTAGCTTTTAACATGGTATCTGGCACATAGTAAGTGCTAAACATCCTCAACTATCATCAATATTGTTCTGTTTTCTTGTTATTTGTTCTTTGTATTTGAAATTTATGAAATATGCATGTGCCATTCTTTGATAGAAATACTTTTTCATTCCATTTGCTGTTTTTCTACAATTGTTTCATATGATTGTTGGGAAGCAGGAGGCCTGTAGTATGGTGAATAGTGTAGAGATAATACAGTATCATCTATAGCTACGCTGCGCTCTGCCACTCACAAGCCACCTCATGGTCCTTAGCCTGTCCCTTAGCCTCTAGTGACTCATCTTCACACCAAAATGGAGACAATAAAAGTTCCTACTTCATAGGGATTTTGTGGATATTAACTAGGTCAATGAATGGAAAGGCCATAGAGTTTGCCAGGCATACAATAATGTTTGCCGTTAGCAAGTCTTGACTTCCCAGTAAGTTTAAAGCTCTTTGAAGGCAAAGACTTTGACAAAAATTTGTTTTTCACAAAGCATTTACATTTATGCTGGACACATACTAAATGTGTAATACATAAAGACTTGTTAACTGATTAGCTATTTTATATGCATAACAAAGCCTTGATTATAAATCTGAAACTGTCTGTATTTGAATACTCTTTTCACTGAACCTAGATTTGAGTCCTATTATATCTAATACTCAGCACAAAATTTGTAGCTTGTTTGGAATGTTACACGGTTTTAATGGAGGAATTTTTATATTCCTAAGTAGTAGCCCAAATGTCCATAGCATATTCACAATCAGGTTTTGTTGTCCTTTCCTGAACTGACTGCTGGTCTAGAAATCAAATCTCAAATTAGTGGTATTTACCCCTGCCCAACTATATATATTATCCTTGAAGAAAATAATATACTTCAGAAAAAGGACTGACATTTCTGGTCAGGCTTTAAACAAAACTGCAATCTATGTTTTTGGGAAGTCTCATCCAAAGATCAGAAAACATATAATTAGGATACAGACTTCAATTTTCAGAAATAATCTTTAGTGACTGTTTTATTGAAGAATGTCTATTTGCAGAATACATAACCATTGAAAATTATAATTTTCTTAATATTGGCTCCTTTGAACAAGTAGCGATTACCAGCTTAGGTTCTAAAGCCTATACAGCTGTTCCTCACATTCTATTTATGATTTGAGCCAGCAGACCCCACTGTTCACTTCTCACAAATTTTGATGTTTGTATATGTGTGTAGATCTAAGACATGCAGTTCAAATTTAAATTTATAATCTTAAAAACATGCAGACATTGATAAAGTTTAGGGAAAAGAAGTCATTATATAAAATGTTTCCCAGTAGAAATTTAAAAAAATATCATGGCTGCTGAGATACAATATAAAAATGATTTAGTGCAGAATCTTAGTACCTTAGTTTCCCCCAAAACTGCTAAATTACTGTTTAATATTATTTCATGGAAGGCAGGATATACAGTTGTTAAGACCTGGTGTTGTAGAGTTAGGTGAGTCTAGGTTAAAATTCTAACCCCAGCACTTTCCACTTGTAGGTTCTTGGGCAATTTAGTTAATATCATTAAGATTCCGATTTTATATTTGAAGATGGGTTTATAAAGATACACCTCATTTCATGGTACTTTGCTTTACTGTGGCAACCTTGCCTTGAACAATTGTATTGGTACCATTTTTTCCAACAGCATATGCTCACTTTGTCTCTGTATCACATTTTGGTAAGTCTCACAATATTTCAAAGTTTTTCATTGTTTTATATTGCTATGGTGATCTGTAATCTGTGATCTTTGTTGCTACTATTGTAATTGTACTATTGTAATTGGGTGCCACAAATGTGCCCCTGAAAAATGGTGAACCTAAATGTTGTATGTGTTCTGAGTGCTCCACTGGCGGGCCGTTCCTCCATCTCTCTCCCTCTCCCTGGGCCTTCCTATTCCCTGAGACACAATTGTACTGAAATTAGACCAATTAATAACCCTACACTGTCCTCTAAGCGTTCAAGTGAGAGGAAGAGTTACAAGTCTCCCATTTTAAATAAAAAACTAAAAAAAGATTCAGCTTAGTGTGGAACATGTTGAAAGCTGTGATGGGCCAAAATCTAGGCCACTTGTGCCAAACAACCAAATTATGAAAGCAAAGTAAAAGTTATTGAAGGAAATTAAAAGTGCAATTTCAGTGAACACATGAATAATAAGAAAGCAAAATAGCTAATTGCTGATATTTAGAAAGTTTCAGTGGTCTGGATAGATCAAACTAGCCACAAAATTCCCTTAATCCAAAGCCTAATCCAGAGCAAGGCCCTAACTCTCTTTTAATTTTATGAAGGCTGAGGGAGGTAAGGAGGCTACTAAAGAAAAGTTTAAAGCTCTCATAGACTGGTTCATGAGGTTTAAGGAAAAATAAAGCTATCTGCATAACATAAAAGTGCGTGATGAAGCAGCAAGTGCTATGTAGAAGCTGCAGCAAGTTATCCAGAAGATCTGGCTGAGATAATTGGTAAAGGTGGCTACTCAAAACAATACATTTTTCAGTAAAGACAAAACAGCCTTATATTGGAAGAAGATCCCATCTCTGACTTTCATAGCTAGGGAGAGGTCAATACCTGGT
>CAUYQU010093842.1:0-62659 GCA_963574635.1 Cheracebus regulus | reverse complement strand
TATGATTTCTGTTCTTTTGCATTTGCTGAGGAGTGATTTACTTCCGATTATGTGGTCAATTTTAGAGTAGGTGTGATGTGGTGCTGAGAAGAATGTATATTCTGAGGATCTGGGGTGGAGAGTTCTATAAATGTCTATTAGATTTCCTTGTTCCAAGTCTGAGTTTAAGTCCTGAATATCCTTGTTAATTTTCTGTCTGGTTGATCTGTCTAATGTTGACAATGGGGTGTTAAAGTCTCCCACTATTATTGTGTGGGAGTCTAAGTCTCTTTGTACGTCATTAAGAACTTGCCTTACATGTGTCATATTCTAAGGGCTGCACACTCTGGCCTTGACCATGAGCTACACCTGCCCATTCACACTGACCCAATGCACTGCTGAGGCCTGTTTGAAAACGCAGGCATCCAAGATGCCAAGAAATTCTTCTGCCAAAGGGAAGAGGCAGGCTCGGTCCTCAGAGTCATTAAAGAAGTTATTTACAGAGCCCTGCTCCTCTTTTAATTTGTCTTTTCGCTTATGTAATTGAATCCAAGCCATGAGGCTCAGCCAAGCCTTGCCAGGGAAGGAGAGATCCCTCAATACCCAGGAGTGACTGATACTCATTTCTGAGGCAAGAGGTGCTCTGGGTCTGAGTGGCAGGAAGGTCTGAATCTTGCCATGTTTCTGAATGGAAGCAGTGTGGTGCAGGGGGCAGTGCCTAGACTTTGCAAATCAGAGAAACCAAGGTTTAATTCCCACCTCTGCCATGAGGCAGCTGTGGGACCTGCACCAATTGCTAAGCCATGCTGTGCCTCAGATTCTTCATTTGTGAACGCAAGAGTAGCACAGCCACCTAGCGGGATTGCTGGGAGAACTACAAGAAGCAATGCACACAGAGGCCCCAGCACATGTGGATGCCCAGCAAACGACACATTATTGCTGTATTATTACATGTGTCATTGTCGTTACTGAAGAGCAGAAGGCTCGCATGGAGAATGCCAGCCCCTCTGGCAGTGGATGGCACATGGCTGTTAGAGCCAAGAGAGGATAGAGAGATGGCAGCCTGGTGTCATGAAAAGAGCCCAGAACCTAGAATCAAGATTTCTTTCTTTCTTTTTTTTTTGAGATGGAGTTTTGCTCTGTTGCCCAGACTGGAGTGCAGTGGTGCAATCTCAGCCCAGCAGCTGGGACTACAGGCACCTGCCACCATGCCTGGCTAATTTTTGTACTTTTAGTAGAGATTGGGTTTCACCACATTTGCTTCACCATATTGGCCAAGCTGGTCTCGAACTCCTGACCTCCTGATCCACCCACCTCGGCCTCCCAAAGTGCTGGGATTACAGGCGTGAGCCATAGCGCCCAGCAGAGAATCAGAATTTCTAATTTTGAATTCCAGTTCTGCTCTATTGCTTCTGGATGGCCTCAGATGAGTTAAACTCTCTCATCTCTGAAGTGGAACCAGTATTCCTATCATACCCACCAATGCTTGTGACAATCAAATGAGACAACATATGTGAAATTGGGAAAACTCCAAATCTTTTTACAAATCCAAAAAAGAAATTATTCTCTAAGCCCCTGGTTTATAAGTCTGGCTGCACATTAGAATCCCCTGGGATGTCTTTTATAAAAATCTCAGTATCTGACCCAGTTGAATGGCCACGGCCAGGAGTGGGGCTTAGAAGAGCAGGCAGCCACTGAGAGTGGCTGACCTGGCCCAAAGCTCTTGTGCTATAGAGGAGGAAGGCTAGGTCCAGAGACGGAAGGGGCCTTTGTACACGGCAGGTTAGTTACACTCTGGAGTACCCTCACTCCCCACCTCTGCCTCCCACCAGGATGAAATTCCAACAGGCAGCATCTCAGGGATGAATCAGGAAGCCAGGAAGGATTATTTGCATTGTGGCACCCTCCTGGGAAACTAGGGAGTGCAGAATAGCTGTTAGCCAGGAGGGATATGCCTAGAAGCTCCTCAGCTTGTGGGCACTAACCTTGCAGAGGCGTCCCTGTTCTTGGATGATCAAGAGAGGCAGGGGTGTACTGGTAGGCAACTCAGAGGTGGTTACTGCAGACAAGCCCACAGGAAAAAGGATGTAGAATGGAAGGGGAGCAAGTCTCAGGGTCAACCCAGCTGGATTTGAGTTCTCCACCCCCACAATCCCCTCCCCACCAGCCGCCACTGAGTAGCTGTGCACCATCAGGCAAGAAGAATGAATGAGAGTTTTGCTACTTAAACACCATGTTTCCCTGCTAGGCTGGCTTTGGTTCCTGCTTGGTAAACATGCTTCCTTTAGCTCTGGTATTCCGTCTACTCCCTTGGATGAATCAGCCCTTTTTAACAATGTCAGGCAGGCTCCTTTATCTACAATGGTACAGATAAGGAATTGAATGAACAAGATTGGGTTGCTTGAAGATCAGGGAGCAAAGGCAGTGAGGCCCCAGCCTCCAAAAAGCTGTGTGAGGAGGAGGTCCCAGAAGCAGGCTAAAGCTAGGACCCCAGGTGGAACACCCAGCAAGGGAGATGCAGTCTGGTGGAAAGAACTTTGTCAGCATAAAGTCGTGTAACAAAGGAAACAGCTGCCTTGAAAGATAGTGAGCTCCCTGTCACTCAGGAATTAAAGTGGTGGAGGTTGCATGGCCACTGGTGAAGATGGTATTAATGGGATTCATGTATTCAGTGGAGAGGTGGACTAAACAAACTGGAAAGGCCCTTCCGTGCTCAGATTCTCTGTTCTCAGAAGTCTGAAGTCCCACTGACCAGATCTGCTAAAAAGAAGTCAGGCAGACCTTCAAATCCTGACTCCACCACATCTCGTGTGACCTTGAGCAAGTTGTCTAATCTTTCCGAGTCTCTTCTCTCATCTGCAATACAAAGATAATCATATCCATCTCGAATAACTGGGGTGAGAATTAAACTATGTACTGTATGCATCGAGTGCCTTGAACAGGCCTTCCACACAGTCAGGTCTGAAATAGCAAAACAACACTCCGGTCGCCCTCATAATCTCCAGCAGTAGTTTCCCAGTGGTCCTCAGGTTTCCCAGGATATGTGTTCATTAAGCAGATTAGTGCACAAAACCAGCCATTGCTCACATCCTTGGATGCCCGGATTAAATGCTGGTTGCAATCTCCCTTCCCATTAAGCTCCTGCCTTGCAGAACCCAAGCTATTTCACAGGGAGGGAGGTATTAATAGCCATGCCTAAAGGGAAGCTGCTATTGAAAGGGTAGGGAAAAAAAAACTTGGTGTAAATGACCATGAAGAACACAGGCATGGTGTTTGAGCTGAAAATGCACATCACTGCTTCTGGTCTGCACCGCTAAGCAAGAAGGCAGATTCCTTCCTAGTTGCTGCTACCAAACACTCTCTCCCCAGGGCACCAGCAGGCTGCCTCCCAAGTTTGTCTCCGCAGGTCCATCCTAAAAGTGGGAGGTAGGCATCAACCTGCTGGGCAAATACCAGTTAGAGTTAGAATGACATGGCTGACCCCTACCTCAACACCTATGTGCACAGTGTAAGTAGGGACCTTCTAGTAGAATTTAAGGATCCCAGCCATACTCCCACCTTGGTCCAAAAATCATCTCCCTTATTAATTTACTATGCATGCTTGGAACTTAGTACTTTTCCATTTTCATTTTCGAAGTAATTTTACTTCTGTTTCCTAAAACTGAATCCTAGACCTCAAGAAATGGAGGCAAAATGGTCAAAACTATTTCCCACATCTAAGAGATCCTAGTTGGTTTAGAAATTACCTCCCAGTTAACCCAGGTGACCTGAGGGAAGAATAAACATCATCCTTGGAAACTGAAGTGAAACTCATAGTGTCCTCTCCTTCCCCTTCCCAAAACACACAAACACACACACACACACACACACACACACCACCAGATTCCATCTTGAGCTATCAAATGTGCAGTCAGCCCATTTGTATTAGTCCTTTCTCCCATTGCTCTAAAGAACTACCTGAGACTGGATAGTTTATAAAGAACAGAGATTTAATTGACTCACCACTCCACAGCCTGTACAGGAGGCATGGCTAGGGAGGCCTCAGGAAACTTACAATCATGGTGCAAAGTAAAAGATAGGCAAGCACATCTTCACATGGCAGCAGGAGAGAGGGAGTGAAGGCAGAAGTGTCACACTTTTAAACAACCAGATCTTGTGAGATCACTATCAGAAGAACAGCAAGGGAGAAATCTGCCCCCATAATCCAATCATCTCCCACCGGATCCCTCACTCAACATTGGGAATTACAATTCAAAATGAGATTTGGGTGGGGACACAGAGTCAAACCGAATTACCATTCATTTACGACAATGGCAGCCAACACTCTTATCTCACAGATAAGGGACAGCAGTGGCCAAGGGGCTAGGTTCTCTACTACCTAACACTATAAATGCTCTAGATGGGCTTATATTATAGAAAATTAATGACAAACCTCCTGGTCGAAACACAAGGATAGATGGTTTCTCTGGTGAGTCAAATCAAAGAGGGTGAAGGTAAGGATGAATTAAGTATCATTGCATCCATTTTTCAGATGAGGAAGTTGAAGTGATAAGAAGTGATGGCTCATTACCACAGCCAACAGATGGCAGAGGTAGCTTCAAATTCAAGTTGGCCAAGCACTAAAAGGTGTATTATTTTCATTATGTCATATGAGTCCTTACCCAAAAGCTCAACTTCGCCTACTTCCCAGTGTTGACAGAGTCTAGGTCTGGGCCTTTTAGAAACAAGGCTATTCTCTTAGGCCTGTGACTGTCAAAACTTAACAAGCATAAGAATCCCCTGGGAGCTTGTTAACCTGCCAAACATAAGTGTGGTCTAGACCAGCACTTCTCAAACTTAACATGTATCTACGAATCGCCTGGGGATCTTGTTAAACTACAGATTCGGATTCAGTGGGTCTGGGATTGGGGTGAGACAGCATTTCTAACTAGTTCCCAGATGAAGCCCATGCTGCCAGTCTGTGGACTACATTTTTGAGTTGCAAGAGGCTAGAGTGAGTCAGCCAGTGCTTGAATCCTGTCTCCACCACCCATTGGCTGTGTAATACTTAACCTTTCTGTGGCTCAGCCCTTTCTCTATTAAAGATGTGTGTCAATACAGTGTTACCTCATGAAGTTGTTTTAGGATTAAATGAGATGACTCATGTAAGTCACTTAGCACAGCAAGCGGTGCATAGAAAAATCTCAATAAATGGAGAGATATTATTATTACCAGTGAGTTTTGTGGCACATTATAAGCTTTCAATAAATAAATAAAAATTGTTAGTGTTATATTTTTTCATTAGCTTACATTTATTCAGCTTTCCCAAGTTCTATAGTTTCTCCTGGAAATGAATTTCAGAGCTAGCAGTTTGCATTTGTATAATGCATGTTCATGTATATTTCCATTTTAGTTATCAATGCTACTTTAGCACTGAAAACGATTATGATGTTTAACTTCTGCAATTCTGTGGTTGACTGAGTTTGACTGGCCGGTTCTTCTGCTCCACATGGTGTAGCTGAGGTTGCTCACATGCTTGGGAGCTTAGCTGGGAGCAATGCTGAGGCCGAAACATCCAGATTAGCCTCTCATCCTCCAGGACTCTCTCTCCACATGGTCTTTCATCATTAGGTAGTCTAATGTAAGATTTCTTCACAGCATGATGGCTAGTTTCCTAGAGTGAGTATTTCAAGAGGAGGTGTGCAAGTGCATATCAATCCTCTACTTATATTAATTGTGCTTACTAATGTCCCATTGGCTCAAGCCAATCACATGGCCACACCCAGAGTCCAGGTGGGAGGGAACTACACAAGAAGCGTGATTCCTAAGAACCCACCCATGTGAAGTCTACCATGATGAACTCATTTTATTATAAGCCCTTTGAAGACAAGAGCTCATATTCTTGGTGCACCATCATATCCCCAGTCCTAGAAGACTGTTGAATACATCTGAGCCTCACAATTAACCCAAGAAGCAATTAAAGCAAAAATATTCCCCTCATGTATAAATGGCTATGAGATCTTGAAGTCATGCTGCTAATTATAGTGTGGTACCCAGGATCCCAGGCTCTGGCCCTTGTTCCTTCCTCTCCACTGTCCTGCCTAATGTTGGAGCTTAAAGCTTTCCTGCCAGCCCTTCTCTCCCTGTGTGACTCCTTCTCCAAGCCTCCTGGTGACATAGTTAATTATTTATAAATGAACATTTAAATGCACCAGAATAAGTGCTATTTAAGGGAACCCTGCAGTGACTCATTGAGTAATTAAAATAATCATTTATTCCATAAGCATTTATCAGGTTCTCAGTTTGTACCAGGCACTGCAGGGGCAGAGATGGACAAGAAAGAAGTACAAAGAGTTAGAAGATGTCATTCCTGCCCTCAGGGAGCTAAATCACTTATTCTTTCATGCCACAGATAGGTATTAGGCACCTCCTACTTATGTGTCCAGCTAAGTACTGGGCAATGGAGCTGAACCCAGCACTGTTTCTGCACTCAAGATGCTCAGACTGGCAGGGAGTTAATGAGCCCATGGTATATAACCATTATCCTCTGCAAACAGAGAAGGGCCTTAACTCTGCCTGGTACAGAGACAGGGAACTTCAAAGAACTTCCCAGGAATAGTGACCCATAAATTTTCCCTGGACACAGAAGAAATTAACCCATTAGACAAGACCCAGGAGGCCTTACACTCAGAGCCAAGAAGGCAGGGAGAACAGTACAAGTCATGGAGGTGGGAAGGGAGGGCTTCTGTCTTCAGAATCCTACTTGCAGAGCCAGTTTTTCAAGACAGACAGCCCAAAGCTGTTCCAGCCAAAAGTACCAGTGAGCATCACTTGGGCAGGGTGCTGCCTCCCCTCTCCATCCTTTAAGACTCTGATCAATGCCACCTACTTGCACAGGACTCCCCTGATGGCCAAAGCGGGTTCCCCACTTCCTTTGCTGTCACACACCATGTTTGCCCCCTAGCTTTGCTTAAGTATTTACTATCTGTAACTTCCCTTTGAATTAAACACTGTGAAGGTAGGGACTTTGCCATTCCTTGATATCCTGATTAGAATGTAAGGCACAAGGCAAGGACTCTGTTTTGTTCATGTTCACCCCAAGCATGTAACAGAGTCCCCGGCACATGGTATCCTCCTAAAGAATGAATGAAGGGAAGGGTTCCTGAAGGAGGCATGAAAGGGCTGTGACATGGGGGATATTAACAGTAAATACTAGGTGTACTGTGGCTTTAGAATAAGACCAATCTGAGTTCTGATCTTGCCTCTGCCCCTTACTCAGGAACTACAGTAAAGCAATTTTTCCTCCTCAGATTCTCCACATTCCTCAGCCTGGTGTCAGACATCGTTTTTCAGATGAAATTTTAGAATAGGTATGAGTGTTCTATTTTTGACACTCATAATAGACTTAGGATTAGGGATGAGGGGGCCTTCTGAGTCCACCAAAGAGGTCAGCCTGGGAAGAGCCCAGCCAACAGCATATGATCAACATTGTGATAAGATATCAACTGCAAAGCCTAGCTGAACTTGGTCCCCAGGTCATAGCACCCAGGTTCCAAAGGGAGCTAGTGGAGTCCTGTTTGGGCAGATGGAGCACTGTGAACCATAATACACAGAGATTCAGTTACTTGGCAAGTCCATCTAGGACCTCAGCCTAACAGATAGAGAGATAAGGCAAGAGAGCTCTGTTTTCATATATGGTGACCCCTCTTGAGAAAAAATCTTCCTTGCCTTTTATATAGAAGACTTTTATCCATCCTTCAAAACCCCATTGAAATATCTCTCTTCTCTAAATCTGTTCTTCCTTTCATACAAAAGTAGTCACTCCCTCTTCTTCACTCCTGTTGTAACTGGAACATGCATCTACCGATAATTCTCATCTTTTCCATTAGTCAGAGAACTTAACCAGTGCAAAGAGTTGGCCTTACCTCTCTGTAGCTTCAAAGCCCAGCACAGTACCTTTTGCATAGTAGCCCTAATAATCACTACCTTTTATTAGACACACATCCTGTTTTCAGGATTTTTACTAAAAGCTTTGTGTGCATTACTTAATTTAATCCTTACAATAGCCCAGTGAGTTACGTTCTAATATCCCATGTTATAGTTGAGAAAACTGATGAAAGTAGAATTCACTGCATACCCAATGAATGTGTGTGAAATAAATGGGCAAATAAGAAAGTGACAGAGTGAAATAACCAGGAGTAAAGTTATTTTTTGGCTGCCTTTGTCTTCTAGAGAGCAGATAATCACTGGGGTATCCTACTGGGTGGAAGTGCTCTATATCCATGTGTTTAGAGTCCTTGAATGGCCATAATGGGAAAAGGGTTGAATAAAATGTATGACTGGCTAGGCACAGTGGCGCATGCCTGTAATCCCAGCTCTTTGGGAGGCCAAGGTGGGTGGATCGCTTGAGGCCAGGAGTTCAAAGCCAGCCTGGCCAACATGGTGAAACCCAGCCTCTACTAAAAATACAAAAAAAAAAAAAAAACACACACACACACACACACACAAATTAGCCAGGCATGGTGGTGCATGCCTGTAATCCCAGCTTCTTGGGAGGCTGAAGCCAGAGAATTGCTTGAACCTGGGAGGCAGAGGTTGCAGTGAGCCGAGATCACACCACTGCACTCCAGTCTGGATGACAGAGCCAGACTCTGTCTCAAGAAAAAAAAAAAAAGTGTAGCTAAAATCCCTGGTTACAAGACATAATTTCTCAGATCCCCTAGAATGAATGCAGGGCCTCTAAACCATGGCCTAAGAGCAGACCATTACCTCTTGAGGAGCTGCTCATTCTGGAATTTCTTTCATTCCATAATCCACCCACATTGGCCACCTGGATGGTCCTCCAACCGCCTCATGGAGGAATGTGCCTACAACTTGCATGTCTCCTAGCTTGAGTGATATGGACAACTGTACGTGTTAATGCATACACATTTCCATTCCTATCCAGTCTGACCTTTGTTGGCGAGGGCCCTCATCAGGAACACTGTGTCCTCTGTACTGAGATTAAAATGGACTTCCTGTTTAGTTGCTTCTCTTTAAAGCTTTGGGCTGGCAAATAGCTGGCTCTTATGATTATAGCTCTTATGATTTGTTGCTCAGGTCTGAGTATAAGAAGTTCTAGACTCAGTCTCAGAACTTTCATAAGGTGCTGTTACACTGGTTATGGACCCGAGATAAAAGTTGTGGGTGAGTGAGCCCTGATCCCAAAGAGACAGCATCTTCTCAGGCGCACCATCCAAATGAACCTAAAGGTTCTCAACCTGGTCCATCCCCAAAGCTATGTGCTAACTACCCCAGAAGGCCCAAAGAAATGCTTCCTCCCAGGCAACAGCTGGAGCCACAGAAATTGTTTCCACATGAAAAAGGCATGAAGGTGGATGTGTAAAATGCTAAGCCCTGCAACAGATTTTGCAGTAGTTTCAGACTAAGACTGTGTAATTCAGATAACAATCATATTTGGGCATATTTGGAAGTCCTGCAAATTAAACTGCCTCTAATGATATTACTTAATATTTATTGAACACTCACTGGGGCTAGGCCCTGTACTAAATGTTCTACAGGCAACCTAACAGTTCATCAGCAAATGAATGGATGAAGAAAATGTGGCATATATACACAAAGGAATATTATTCAGCATGAAAAGAAGGAAATTCTGTCAGTTTCAACATAGATAAACCTGTAGGGCATTATGTTAAGTGAAATAAGCCAGCACAGAGAGACAAGTACTGCATGACCTCCCTTGTATGTGGAATCTCAAATAGTTGACGTCATAGAAGTAGAGAATAGAATAGTGGTCACAAGAGGCTGGGGTGGTTAGTGCGGAGGGTAGGTTGGAGAGAGTTGGTCAGAGAGTACATAATTACAGATAGATAAGAAGAAGACGTTCTTCCTTAGAAGAAGAGATCTAGGGCACAGCATGGTGACTACAGTCAAAACTATACATTATACTCTTGGAAAACAGAGAGTGGATGTGAAGTGTTCTTGCCACAAAAATGAGGACTGGCCAGACATAGTAGCTCTTGCCTATAATCCCAGCACTTTGGGAGGCCCAGGCTGATGAATCCCTTGAGTGCAGGAATTTGAGACCAGCCTGGGCCACATGGTAAAACCTCGTCTCTACAAAAAATACAAGAAACTCAGCTACACATGGTAGTGCAGACTTGTCCCAACTACTTGAGAGGCTGAAGTGAGAGATTCACCTGAGTTCAGGAAGTTGAAGCTGCAGTAAGCCATGATTGTGCCACTGTATAGCCTGGGTGACAGAGCAAGACCCTGTCTCAAAAAAAAATATATATATATATATATATATAACAATGTGAGGTAATGGATTTGTTAATTAGATTTAGCTATTTCACAATGTATTAAAATACACACTTTAAAACATCACACAATACATGATAAATACATAGCTTTTTTTTTTTTTTTTTTTTTGATGGAGTCTTGCTCTGTCACCCAGGCTAAAGTGCAGTGGTGTGATCTCAGCACACTGCAACCTCCACCTCCCAGGTTCAAGCAATTCTCCTGCCTCAGCCTCCTGAGTAGCTGGGATTACAGGCACCTGCCACCACACCCAGGTAACTTTTGTACTTTTAGTAGAGATGGGGTTTCACCATGTTGGTCAGGCTGGTCTCAAACTACTGACCTCAGGAAATCTACCTGCCTTGGCCTCCCAAAGTGCTGGGATTACAGGCATGAGCCACTGCACCCAGCCAGGAATTAGACTAGATGTACTCTGATAACTTGGCCCCTTTGGCATTGCCAGATATTCTAGAACAGTCCATTTTCTGCTGTTCAACAGAACTTTCTGCAGTGATGAAAATGTTCTGTATCAGTGTTGTCACATACAGCAACCACTAGACACATGCAGTTTTTGAATTGTTAATTGTATTTAAGTTTCCCGGATTTAAATTTAAATAGTTGCATGTGGCTGGTAGCCACATATTAGACACTGCAATTCTAGAGCTAATATTAATATTAAGATAGCTTCTGGGCTCCACAAGATATGTAAGGTCATTGGGGGTAACCAGTAATATCGCTCTAATAACCAAGAGGACACTGAGGAGTAGCTGGAGGGGCTAAATCCTCCCAACCTCCATCAGCCACTTAGCAAAGACACCAGAAAAAAAAAGTAATTTTATTTAAAAACAAAATGGCTTCCTGTGCAAACAAGCTTCAAAACTGTTTGTTCAGTAGCCCTGCATAACTGCATTGTGTCCCTAACCTCTTCCCATCCAGACATTCTGCTGCAGCCACAGCCTCTCCTGTCAGTTCAACGTTGTTTGAAGTTTTTGGTCTTGCTACATCCATTATCTCTTTGATCCTCAAAACAGCTCTCTGAAGAAAGTCCCATTATTCCTATTTTATAGCCCAAAAATCTGAAATTCAAAAGACTTAAACACTTTGGCTGAACCAAAGAAAAATCCTACTCCATGCAATGAGGCTTGAGGCAATTGGCTGATCTTCCCACATTTGGAAATAATAGAAACCTGGGTCTGTAACTCTTTTAAATAGATAGGTAAATTCTGCGGACCTTGCTGGCCTGCAGGTGTTACTGAATGCACAAAGCAATGAGAAGAGCTACAGGCATGGACAGAGAGCAGATGGTGCTTCGCCTGATGGGAGGGGGGTGCATTACACAGAGCACTAGGGGCCATGTGTAAGGCTCAGTTCAACTACAGTGCTCTGTGTGATGTCCAGTACGTCTCTCCACCTCTCAGGGCCTTGGTCACCTTCTCTGGATAATAAAGAGATATACCAGATAATCGCTAAGGCCTCAAACAGACTAGGACTTAAGGAATCCATGGAGCACTGCTTGCTCTGAGTCCAGCACCGTGCAGGAGATACAGGGAAGAAGGAGGCAGTGCTGTCTTCCCTCAGGAAGCTCTGCCAACTGGTCATTGCCATTTGCAGAGTCATCTGACCTGTGGCGGTGTGTGTAGAAAGGCTGGAATGAGACTTATCCTTTGTTGGTTCGCCACCCTGCCCTGCCACTTCAAGCTATACAGTCTTGGGCAGATCTCATAACCTCTCTGAAAACCTCAGTTCTGTCAGCTACAAAGTAGGACCACCAAGGCCCCTCTCCAAGGTTATGGTGAGGACCACATGAGCCAACGCATGCCAAGTGGTGCCTATCAGTGCAGCATGTAGCATGAATGTCACTTCCTTCCCTTTGGCTTCTTCCACCAACTAACAGAGAGAGCACCTGCTGTCTGCCAGAAAACTCCTGTCATCAGTCTTGATTCACTGCATGTTCCCCCACCTACTCCATTCTCCAGCCCTAATCTGTGCTTCCAAACCCTGCTGGGTGCCTAAAACATGCATACCAGGCCTGCCTGTTGAGGCAGGAGACAGAGACAAGAAGAGATGCAGGTTAGGATGACAGAGAATGAAGGCTCCCTCCCCAGGACAAGATCTTTAGCCAACTCTTCCCCCGTCTTGGCTGAGACAGTCTGGAAAGTTGCTCTCCTGAGGGCTCCCACCCAAAGATCCCACTCATACATCAGCCTTCAAGCAGGAACAGCTCCCACAGCTACAAGGAAGAGACATCTGTCCCTCCTCTTCCCACTGACATCCAGAATGAGTCTAATTAGATTGTCTCTTCTCTCAGTTGCCACTATGGTCGGTGCCATGGAAGTGAAGCAAGAGGGTGATGTGAGACACGGATGCCCAGAAATAGGATGGCCAGAAGTGCCAACCCCAGAGGTCGGGCACTTTGGCTGGGACAGAGAGCCGGCAATGAGCCTGTCAAACCACAAAGATCCGTAGAGGGTGGACAGTGAGTTGAGGCCAAGATAGGAACTGTTTTTCTGGAACGAAGTGAATAGCTTTTCAAAATAGGCTCTGAGCCAAGCTAGCTTTCAAAATCTTATTCCCCAAATTTTGGATCTCTGATTAGAAATTATATCAGTCAGGGTCTTGGCAGGAAACAGAAACTCACTCATCCGGTATTCTGGGGGAGATTTTTAACAAAGAGACTATGATGGGTACACAGGGTTGGGCAGAATTCAGACAGCCCAGAGAGAATGTTGAGGAACCCAGGCACTAGCAACAGCAAGAAGCTGTGGCTACTCCTAGAGCAGAAAGGAAAAAGGGAGGAAAAGTTGCTATCAGGGTCCAGCTGAGAGCTGGATTCTTTACAAAGGGCCACCTACCAGAAGCTGTGGAAAGAGATGCATCCATCCATCACCAAAACCATAGAAAGAGTCAGGACAGGATGAATTCAGACCCCCAGCAGCTCTCTCTTCCCAAGCTACAACTCCCACAACTGGCCCAACCCAACCAGAAGTTAAAAGGTAAGAGCCCTGCAGGTGCAATCCACAGAGGTCAGGCTCCCAGGGGGCCCAGAGCAAGGCAGAGAAAGAATCAAGACAGATATGAGCAGATGAAGAGTATCCAGATCAAAAGGGAAAAACTCTTGATTTTGTTTTGGAGTTCCTGACCTGGGGTCAAGTCTTAACTCCAGCACATATTAGCTAAGTGACACTGTGCCAATTCCTTACCTTTTCTGAACCTCAGTATCCTTATTTAGAACTGTCCTATTATCAAATTCCGAAAATTAGAAATAATGTTTGTAAACAGAATTTATAGTGCCTGGCACAGAAGTATTAGACGATGACACAGAGGTGGCCAAAAAAGAATCACTGGCTTTGAGATCAGGTACTGGGTTTCCTATTCTAGTTCCAACACTTTCTCATGTGACTTTTGGCAAGCAGCTGGACCTATCTGAACCCAAGCATGTCACCTGCTGAATAGGTATAAGAACATCTGCTTCACGGGGTGACGTTAGTTGAATAATATACATAAATAGTTTACTTGGCTGGGCACGGTGGCTCATGCCTGTAATATCAGTACTTTGGGAGGCTGAGGAGGGTATATCACTTGAGGCAAGAGTTCAAGACCAGCTGGCCAACATGGCAAAACCCTGTCTCTACTAAAAATCAAAAACAATAGCTGGGTGTGGCGGCATATGCCTGTAATCCCAGCTACTCATGAGGCTGAGGCACAAGAATCGCTTGAACTCAGGAGGAGGAGGTTGCAGTGAGCGGAGATCAATCACACCACTGCATTCCAGCCTAAGCAACAGAGCGAGACTCTGTCTCCAAAAAAACCACAAAACAAAACAAAATAAAACAAAAAGTTTAGCACAATGCCTAGCACAGACAGCACCAATAAATACTTGTTATTGCCTTCTCATTGTTGATAAGGATTGAGTAGAAAGTATGTCTCCAGTGTACCTGGAGGCATGTGATTTTCTCATCTTGACTTTGTTTCCTCTATCAGAGGCTGGTGAACTTGAATGTCAGTGGTTCTTCACCCAGCAGAGACTCTTCTAGGGTTGGTATTCTCTTCAAGCTGAAACTCACAGCCCCAGGTCAGCCAGACCAACGATCTTCCTATAAACTTGGCACCCACCCTCCACGATCTGGTTGTTCCCCTACCCAAAGAGGAGAGTAGCACTTGGATTATGAGTCATGGAAGGAGGCTCAGCTGGACGAAAGAAATTTTGGCCCCTCCACATCCCATGTCATGATTTCCTCAAAGCACAATGAATCTAGAGACACCACCCTGAAGACCTGAGCTTTGACAGCCCTTGGCCAACTGAAGGAATGAGTGTGCTCTGACCCAGGCTCATATCTCAACTGTGAGAAGCTTGGGAACTGAGATGGTCCTACCCATCTTGCTGCTTCTGCATCTGACAGAGGGCCTTGGTGACTGACCTCAGCACCCACACTGTGCCAGGCCCTGGGCTGGGTACCAGCTGTACTTCACTGAACAAAGCAGACATAATCTGTGCCCTCATGATGCTTATAGACTGGCTGAGGAGTCAGAAATTTTACAAGTAATTACAAATGTTATTGTGATTGAAGTTAATGTAGGAGATCCACTGCCAGTTAGAATGCACAAGGACCAATGTTGCCATCAATAACAGAATAAAACACCAGATAAATTCAATATTCTATTTATCTTTAAAGTCACACGAGTGGTGGATGCAAAGAAGTTTAAATGAACCAAATGCCAGAGAGGAATGAGCCCTTCATCAGTGAGGAAAGAGCAACTGCTACTCTCATACCTGGGCCGATTGCCAGGTCTGGGTATGTGTGGGTGGAGAAGAAGGCCTGCCATAGGCAGAGGAGCTTTGCTGGAACAAGGATAAACCAGCCGAGCTTTTAGTGACAATGTGGGCCGGTGTGACAGATTGGAATCTCAAAGAGTCCAAATGTAATAATAAATCTTTTGGCACAACAGTTTTCCCCCACAGGAATTGTGCTGAGCCAGCAGCTGTGGGGGAGGAGCTGGAAAGCAGAGAGAGAGAGATCCTGCAGTCTTGTGCAGCACTTAGGCTAAATCTGGAGATAAACTGAAACTTACTAAAGCTGCAAACCAACTCCCTCCTAGCCCAAATTCTGATAAGATCAATGGATCAGTCCTTCATCAGTGGCTGCATAGGAAGTTGGACACTGGGATCAAGGAAGATGAGGGATATCTGTTATTTCATTTGAAACTAGGGGTAAACTAAAACTAAACAAGTTTTCAACTCAGCCCAGTTCAGCTTGGATCTGAACAATCAGCCTCTCACCCTAGATTCCTGATAGGGAAAAGGGTGTGCACTCTCTGGAGAAAACAAAATAAAATGTATCATCTCATTCAGTCTCTACTGTTCTTTTAATTAAAATGTCCAACACATAATTGAAAATTATGAGACATGCAAAGAATCAGGAAAATGTGACCCGTATCAAGAGAAAATATAGTCAATAGAGATAGGCCCACTGATGACTTAGACTCGGGAATGAGCAAACAATAACTTTAAAATAATTATTATATACATATTAAAGAATTTTAGAAGAAAATTTGTGCAGTTTAATGGTTAGAGGGGGAATTTTTGAAGATAAATGCAACACTTATAAAAAGAACTAAGTAGAAATTCCATAACTTAAAAATACAATATCTGAAATGAAGAAGTCAATGAATGGACTTAACAGCAAAGCAAATTTAGCAGAAGTAAAAATTAGTGACTCAAAAAGCAATCAATATAAAACCCTAAAACTGAAGCACAGAGAAAATAATGTATAAGGGGAAAGAGTTTGTTGTAATATACTATCTATTGACCTAACATATGTAATTGCAAAGGTAAAATGGAATTACTATGGGAGCATGTAACCCATCAGTATGTTCCCATCTTAGATCTTTAATTGTGCTGATCCTTTTGCCTGGAACACAGATAGCCACATAGATCATTTCTTCACATCCTTCAGGATTTTGCTTAGATGTTTTCATCTCAGTGGAGTCTTTCCTGACCACTTTATACAAAATTTACATTCACCTACCTTCCCACTCATAGCTTGGATTTCTCCATCTATTTATTTTATTTTTTCCTTAACTCTTGTCACCACTCATAAACTAAATATTTTATTTATCTTGGTTGTTACTTATTTCTTCTACTTTAATATATGTTCCCTGAGAAGTTTGTATCTGTTTTGTTGACCCTACAGCACCTAGAACCTAGTAGGTGCTCAATTAAATTTATTGATCAAATAACAATGAGATTTAAACCTTCTTACATATAAAATAAGGCATGAAGAAAGAGCTTTAGGCTTTAACTGGAGAGACAAGTGTTTCAAGGCAGGTCCCTTTTAAATGCAAGGGACATAAATCTAATTAAAAATGATCAAAGTAAAAAAGAAAATATATTGGTTCACACAGTTGAAAAATGTAGGGTTTCTTGCTTTAGATATGACTAGATCTGGATGTTAAAATGACATAACAAAAAAAAATGGCCTTTCTTTGTCTCTGGGTTCTATTTTACTCTGTGTGAGCTTTATTCTCAAGCAGATTTTCTCCATGGCAGTGGTAAAGAAGGCCCCAGAAGCTTCAGCTTTGCATGCTTTAGATAAACCACTCCAGGAGAAGAAAGCTTCTTTGCCAGCAGTTCCAGCAAGAACTTCAATGCTATGCTCATTGGCCAGACTTGAGTCACAGTCAATTTCTGCATAGATCCACTGTAACCAGGAACTGGGGTATTGTCACACTCCTACCAAACCACATGGCCTAAAAGTGGCAATTACTCAAAAAAAAAGTCAAGGTGCAATTTCCAGAAGAGGTAGGAAATACTGGGAAGGTAAAAGCATGTGTCTGTGTCCTTAAGAATCATCTGAAGTGTGGTGATGAGGACAAGCAAGAGTATATCAAGCAAAAACTTGTGGTGGGGGAAGCATGAAGAATTTTAGAAGAAAATGATAATTTCTCTTTAGTTAGAAAGTGCATGAAAGAGGTGGCAAGAAATAGAGAATTAAAGAGAAGACAAAATTTGGGGACCTTGTCAACCATGTTTAGAAGTTTGAATATAATACTAATAAATAGCAAACGGAAGCCCTTGAAGTATTCAAAGTGGGACATTGAAATGGTTAACTTTCGGTTTTGAAGAGATCCCATTAACTGTCCTATTTAGAATGGATCAGACAGAAACAAGACTGAAGCCGACCACCTGTTTGGCACCACAATTGTCTATAAGAGAAAGATGATGGAGACCTATGAAGGTGACTGTGGGGATGAAGAAAGCAAAACTACTTGGGAGACAATTTGTAGAACCCAATTCAGGAATGTGGTAAGAAGATTAGGGTTTATCAATAGCTCTCAAAGCCTTACCCAGAAGATCTCAAGCTCTCTTTCATGTCTATGCTCTTCCTCCATAGGTTGTTAAGTTCCAGCAGGAAGACAATGCTGTACCTGCTGCTTTCTTTCCCCTCCACTTCCTTAATCTCACTACAGAGCAGATCCAGACAAGCATTTCCAGAAGTGGGTCCCTGCTCTGAAATCTATACGTAGAGGAGAGGTTTTAAAATGTTTAGATAGTAAGGGTAAGTGAAGAGAGCCCGTGCTGGCACCACCAACAGCAAGTATATTGCCCTAGAGTCAAACAGAGCCAAGTTTTATTCCTGCCTCTGCCACTTATTAGCTGTGTGACCTTGAGCAAGTTACTTAACCTCTCTGAACCTTAGCTACCTCATTTGAAAAATGAATGTATCACATTCCTTCACAGAGTGCTTATTAAATTTAAATGGCTTTGTGCATCTGAAGGCTGGGAACACTGCCTGACACTCTGAATGAGCTCAAAGGAGATTGGTTCCATTTTCCTCCCAATCTTTCTTCCTTAGGTGCCTAAGGACCTATTTGCACCTATTTTCCTTTTTGACAGCAATCCTTCATCATGCCCCAGTTTTGTGATATAATTTTTAAAAATTAAATGCAAATAGTCAAGAGTCATCTAATTCATTACATTCAGTTTCAATGACAATTACTAACTGTACCAAGCCTCTGGCAGGGCACTGGCAACTGTTGGGCAGCTTCAGAGTATTGATTAGACCCTCCTGGGCCACGAGGTCATATGTTTAGGCTAATAAGAATGAAATGGCACTTATCAAACGGAAGGTTAGACCTACCCCTTTAGCCACTGGGGCATTTTATTTTTTTGAGACAAGTTTGCTCTGTAACCCAGGCTAGAGTGCAGTGGTGTGATATCGGCTCACTGCAACCTCCGCCTCACAGATTCAAGCAATTCTCCTGCCTCAGCCTCCCAAGTAGCTAGGATTATAGGGGCTTGCCACTGTGGCCGGCTAATTTTTGTATTTTTAATGGTGGGGTTTCACCAACTTGGCCAGGCTGGTCTCGAACTCCTGACCTCGTGATCTGCCAGCCTCAGCCTCCCAATGTGCTGGAATTACAGGTGTGAGCCACCGTGCCCAGCCACTGGGGCATTTTTGAGACCCCCAACCCTAGACATTAGAAAGTTCCTAATGAGTTCCCCAGCAACAAGCTGCTCCCCTTATCTAGTTCCCCCACCCCCTCCCCCACCTCACTTACACTCATACACTATACACACCTGTGCTAATCATCCCGGCTAGAGCTGGTGATTAGAAAGTATGAAGGGAATAAGAAAAGGATACATGAAAAACCCTGAGTGTGAGTAAGACCTGTGACTTACTTCTAACCAATAGAATGTGGCTAAGGCAATGGAATATACATGTTTACATGTAAGTGATTGTGTGACTATGTTACATTAAATTGTAGTGCTCCTCTTGGTGGAGTCTCTCACTCTGTTGCTGATTTTGAGAGAGCAAACAGCCATATTAGGGAATGCTTTTTGGCAAGTAACTACAGGCAGCTTCCAGTTGCTGAAGATAGTGATCACTAACAACCATCAAGAAACTGAAATCCCTAGTCCTATAGCTCAAGGAACTGACTTCTACCAAGAACTTGAGTTTGGAAGTAGTTAATTCTCCAGTCAAGCATCCAGATGAGAACCCAGCCCTAGCAATTACCTTAATGACAACCTTGCAAAGGGCCCACATAAGCCATGTCCACACTTCAAACCCCCAGAAATTGTGAGATAATCAATGCAAGTTGTTTTAAGCCACAAGATGATAATATTATTACACAGCAGTGGATAACTGATATACATGGTAAATTCTAGAGGAATTAATGAGGAAATTGAGAAAAATTTTGATCAGAAAAGGGACAGATCAAGACAGTTTGATTCGACACACATGTATCTATCAAGGTTCTATGTAGGCAGAGTACTAGCTGATTGATTGTGCTAGGGGCTGGTGGAATGGTTTCTTAATCAGGGTAGGCCACTGCTATAAAAAAAAAAAAAAACCCAAATCCTTAATGAGGATTCACATCAGAACCCAATGCCTGTCATAGAGTAATAAGAAGAGAACTTAGTTCTACTCCATGCAGTCATTCAGGAACCCAGCCTCCTGCCATCCTGCAGCTTCCCCATTCCCTAGTCTCAGAGTTTTCCACTGGAACCTCTGAATCCAGCTTGTAGACAGGGGGAGAAACAGATCATAAAGAACCATAAGGGTGGATTTTTAGTAAGGAGTAAAGTCAGAAAGTAGACAAGTCACTTCTGTCTTCATTAACTCAGGCTCATGGTTTCTCCTGACTACAGGAGATGCTGAGAATTATAGTCTAGCTCATGATCAAAGAAAAAGGAAAGAAAAGACTTTGATGAAACCATCCTAGTCTCTGCTCTGGAAACTAATAGTATTATTATTATTTTTTTTTTTTTTGAGACAAAGTCTCACTCTGTTGCCCAGGCTGGCAAACTCCTGGCCTCGAGTGATCCTTCCACCTTGGCCCCCCAAAGTACTGGGATTACAGACATGAGTCAGTGAGCCCAGCCAGGAATAGTAAATGTTCAAGAATAATTCAAGCACAACCTTGACCTCAATTTATAATGTACTAAGGAAAGCAGGAAAGTAGCAACAAATGATAATACATGACGAAATATGAAAGATGAAATGTTCTTGAGAGAGAGAGAGAAGCAACTTGATATAATAGAAACTATGATCCAGGTTTCTTCACTTACGTTCTCTGAGCTTATGTTTTCTCACATTTAAATTTGCGCAAATAACTGAATCACTCAGTGCCTTAGTTTCCTCACCGCCAAATGAGAATAATAGTGCTTCTCTCAAAAGTTGGCTGTAGATATGAGACAATCCATGTAGATAAGATGCTTAGTACAGTATCCCACACACAGCAAGATTGTATAAATACTAGCTATTATTATTAATTATTATCATATTATTATAAATTCAGGGAATGCAAAATGATTTGGAAGTGCTTCATAAAGTATAAAGAGTTTTTCTGCATGCAGCAGATAGTTTTTTATATTATCCTCAAGTGCGTCTGCTGTTCAGAATAAGGGGAGATTGATTCTGGCCCTAGGAAATTTGGATGGGCTTCTGAGAGGAGGCAGCATTTAATCTAGACTTTGAAATGTCAGAACTGTCTTCACTCCACAGATGGGCTGCTGCCGGACAAGCTGGACAATTGGCCTCTTCATTCTGGAGAGTTACAGACTGAGAGGGGAGGAAATGAAATCCACAGAATTCGGGGCAGGCTGCAAGGTGACCATGAGCACATTCACCAGCTCCTGATTAGAGGCAGATGCCGCCACCACCCCCGTCTTTTCATGGTTTGGATGATTTAAAAAAGAAATTTAAAAAGAAGCACCAGGTGAAGCAGCAGGTAATAAACTTATGGAACTCATTTCCCCAGGAGGATACTGAGGTGAAAATTTTGAATCATTTCCCAAAATGCTTAGTTAAATTCATGAGTGATTGATTCCTAATGGATTATCAAAGCCTATTAGAAAGAAAATCCTTAAACTTTAAGGTTGAAGTCTTGGAAAACAGGTGTGCTCTCTGATGAAACTTCTCTCTGCACTTCTGTCACAGACAAAGTATTAGGCTGCATCTGTCTCTCTGAGTTGACTCACTGTGACAATTCAGTTAGAGAGTCACTGTAAGGAGATGCCTGAAATAGCTCTTTGGACCAGAGAGGGCCAGTAAGGGCACCTGCACCATCACTCTTCCTGACAGATTCGTGGCAGACATCACTAGTCCATCCCAGAACCATTTCCCACGGAGCCCCATGATAGCTCCAGTCTCTTTCCTAGCATAGAAACAACTTGGCCATCCCTGATAGACCCCATACCTTTACTCAGGATGAAATGAGGCCCAAGGAGTAGAAGTCGTTGGTCCAAGATGTTTGCTCCAGGGTTTTCCCTTTAAAATCTCTAGACACGCAGGCTAGTGTGGGAGGCAAATAAAATTTGGTGTCCAGTCTCACGTTCGTGCCTCTATCCCTTGTGATTCAGAGACATACAATCCTACAGGTCCTTCCCTCCTTTCATGTTAACAAGCCTGCTATTCACTTTATATAACAGATGACTGGACTCAGAGAATAATACACATGAGTCAGGAAGAGGAGTAGAAAGAAGAGGGAGGAAGAGGAAGATGTGAAAGAGAAGGAATCATGTTTGCATTCATTTGATATTTACAAACATCTTTATAACAATCATTATTGTATTTAATTCTCACTATCTTCCCAGCTTCACAAAGAAAAGTAAAAAATAATGAGGCTCAAGGAGGCAAAGTGACTTGCCTAAGCTCACAGAGCTCCTCAGAGGCAAAGCTAAGGTTAAATCAGGCCTCAGTACTACACTGAGCTTGTTTTTCACTCCCACAAACCAGGATTTATTTGGAAGTAAACCTTTCCTCTAGGTGTCAGAAGCACCAGTCTTCCACATGGATTGAAAGGGCAAATCAGCTAGATCACACCCTGTGTCCCAAGAGCATAACAGATTCCTCTAGACCGTGCTATTTTGTTCCTGGCTCTCCTGCTACCCAGAGAATGAAGACATATCTGTTGACACATTAGCAGAGAATGTCGTGCTATGACAGCTGTGGCTAGCATTTGGGTACCAGATGTCCTCCATCTCCCAGGCCAGTTCTCGCTCCCTTTCTAATGGAGATATCAGTGCTGCTAGAAATAACCTAATTAACCAACTATCTGTTATTGACTCACCGAACAAATATTTATTGAGTGTTTATTATGTTCTGGGCCCTGGGCCAGGCCCTGGGAACAAAGGCAAGACCGTTTATGGAGCTTACATTGTAGAAGGGAGCATAAATAATGAACGTATTTATAAGTAAGTGAAGAAAATAGTATCACAAGTGATATACAGAGTCACCACAGGATTAATGAGGGCGTGCCTACATTGGACAAGCCTCTTTGCGGAGGTGATGTGAAGCTGAGCCTTTGAGGATGAAGAGGAGTCATTCATGTAAAGAGAAAGCAGAAGAGGATCCCAAAGAGTGTTAAGTACAAAGGCTCAGAGGCCACAGAGCTTGGGTTCAAGGAGTAGAAGGCAAACAGGAAGCTAAAGCAAGATGAGGAAACCAAAGCCCTGGGAGTTGGAGCAACTTGTCTACAACCTCACATGCATTTTTGATGATGTAAACTAAAACAGACATCCTCAAGTGGATTGCAACGTTGTAAACAGTTTCCCCAGGTCTCTGTAAGAAAGCTGCCCCTCACCCTGCAGGTCAATATTCATGGCTTATCCCTGCTCAGTCGCCTGTTGGTGTCCTAATTTTCCCAGAGTAACTTCACAGTAATTCCCAGGCAATTGACTGCAGTGTCACCAGCCAGAGACGATCATCTGAGCTGAGGCAGGCTACAAGGAAGGAGAGGGCATGCTCTCTGAACAAGAGGGTTCCTTTCTGCTCGCAAAGGACCTTCTCCAGCAGGAAGAACAGCAAAGGTGGGGGAAATAGCATATTAAATAACATGAACAACTAGGCAGGTGGCTGGCTTGTTTTTCCAAAAGCATAAGCTAAACTCCAGAACTGGGTCTGGGGGCTGGGGAGTGGGGCAATCCTCTGGGTTCTCTTAATTTCACTTATGCAGACTACTTCCTATGCAATTATTTTATCCCTTTCTCTAGATTTATTTCTAATCTCTAGAAAAGCTCTTGTATCCAGTAGGCACCTAATAACTATCAGCAGAATAAATGAACAGGTTATGCATGGGAAGACAAAGATGCAAAGGTGTATAAGCCTGTGTTACTCAGAGTTCTAGAGAGAAACATAACCAATTGGATATATATCTGGAGACATTTAGTATGAGGAATTGGCTCACATGATTATGAAGTTCCATGAGCTGCCGTGTGCAAGCTGGAGACCCAGGAAAGCCAGTGGTATAATTCCAGACCGAGTACGAAGGCTTGAGTATCATGGGAACCAGTGATGTAAATCCCAGTCCAAGGGCAGAAAATGATCTATGTCTCAATTCAGCAGGCAGGAAGCAAAAGGGAGGAATTCCTCCTGCCCCTGCCCTTTTGTTCTATCCAGGTCTTCAGTGGGTTGGATGATGCCCACCAACAAAGGAAGGGCAAACTATTTTACTGAGTCCACCAATCCAAATGTTAATTTCATTCAGAAACACCCTCACAAACACACCCAGAAATACTGCTTAATCTGGGCACCCTTGATGTAATCAAGTTGACATATAAAATTAACCATCGCAAAGTCCCATTCATTCATTATTCCTTATCCATAAGCACTATATGCCTGCTATATGTCTGGCACTGTGCTGGACATGAAATAAAAGAAGCTAAAGATGGAGAAGGCATTCATTCATTGATTCATTTCATCATGCAGCCTATGTTAAGTACATGGACTAATGTTTCACAGCATTTTGTAGTTGTGTGGCTTCATTTTATAGTTGCCATTTAATAGCACAGGAGTCAATCCTGTCTTCAAATCAGGTCTGATCATCTGGACAACCTTGGGCAAGTTACTTAACCTCTCAATTTTACCATCAGAAAAATGAGAATAATAATACATTTCTTCCTGTGTTATTGTAAATCATCACCCAGTAACATGTGAAAGCAGTTTAGCAGAGATCTTAGCACATGATAAGTGCTCAACAAAGGGTAGCTTGTCTCATTATTATAATGTATGTTATCTTTTATCCTCCCACCAATACTTTGAAGAAGGTATTTTGTCCTCATTTTACAATGCTGAAAGTCATAGAAAGTTACGTGGCCAAATATCTCAAGGAACCAGAACTAAGTTGAAGCCTTTGCCATCCATGGCAATGATATCTCCAAACTCACCCCTTCTGATCCAAATAAAGTATTTGGGAGGCTTATTAGACACCATAGTAGCAAGCTTCACAGTCGAGGCTCACTTTATAGGTGGAGTCACTGAGGCCAGAAAGGTGAAGCAAATTGTCCAAGGTCAACAGTCTTGGTGGAGCTGGGAATCAAATCAAAGTTTCTTGGGTTTTGAAGTTATTACTATATGTCAGACAAGATGTTCAACTCCAAAGATGCTAAATTAAATATAGCCCAGGCCCTACCCTTGAGGACACTCAATCTAGGAGGTGCGGGCAATTAGAATCGAGATGCATCTTTCTGAGAGGAAAGATTCTTCAAGACAGTCTTCAAAATGTATATGAAGCACTATCCTTTAAAAGGCAAAGTAATAAGGTAGCATAACACATTGACTTTGGGTGAGGCAAACCCAAGTTCAATTTCCACCTCGTTCACTCTCAAGCCTTGTGACCGTGGGCATTTAAATCGCTGGGCATTTAACTTGCTGAGCAAACCTCAGTTTGCTCATCTCTAAAATGGACATGATAACAACACTTACCTCCATAGACTGCCCACAGCCAATCAGGAATGGGCTCCATCTTTAGTTCTGCCCCTTCCCAGAGCATTTAAGTCAGAGTAGAGCAGAAAGTCTAGGGATCTTGTTCATTGCAGTATGTCTGGCACATAGCATGGGCTCTAAGTGGATGAAGGAGGGTGACCAGAGACAGTCATCCCAGGCAGAGGGGAAAGCATTAAAAAATCATGAAAGTGTGAAACAAATGGGGTGCATTCAGAAAACTGGAAATAATGAGTAGGTATGGCTGCACCTACGAAGGAGTATGGCAAGGGGAGTGATCAGGGACGTTGGCAGTGGAGGGGGAAGGCGGGAACCTGTGGGCTGTGATGAGGACCTGCCCTTTAACCCCTGGTTTTTTACCTTGAGTTCTGCGTCGAGTCCGTTCATCCCTGTATTGCTCACAAGGGGGCTGGGCCAGACACTGTGAATTGTCTACCCAAAGACTATTTATAACCAATTTCTCCTTGTCTTTCTCTGTTTCAAAGGTTGAGAAGGGTAAAATCAGCTATTTCCCACCTGCCTGGAGAGCCTTGTACACAGTTGTGGCCAGTGCAATGTAGCAGAAGCCGCAAGGGATATTTTTCCTTCTAGAAAAAGTCGTGTGTGTGCACGTGTGGATGTGTGTGTGTTCGTGCTGTGTGTGTGTGTGTGCATGCGTGTGTGTATGTTGCCCTTTTCTCCTTGGTGCTGTTTGCCCCTTCCCCCTTCTTTCCTACTTAATGATTCCTGGGGATACAGCAACCAAGGTGCAACTAACCATGAGGTAACGGGCGTGAGAGTATAGGCCTACGTGGTAAGAAAGGTGAAGCACTCGGTCTATTTGACAAATAATCTTTATGTGTTCAAGCCACTATGGAGGTGTTTTTCTACGACGTGTGGCCAAAAGCAATCCTGGTTTATGCAAGGACTTGTTAGCCACCCTACCCAGGTAGCGCTGCTTGGACAGATCTTTGCTGATTCCTTTTCTTTTTGGACCAATCTTCTGTACGTTTCCAACTGGGATCATCAAGATGCACCCTCTACCCCCATAAGGTTTAGACTTGAAGTTTTTGCATACCATGATCCTGGCTTCGTGACCAAGACATTTATTTCCTTTCATTATCAGGGTGAGACTTAAGACAGAAATGACTCACCCACTGATTCGCGGCCTCTGTTCGGTGGCTTTGTCTCGTGCTGTTTGAGCTCCCAGCTTCCTGACTGCTCCGTCTGCCAGGCTGAAAACACTGCCACTCCCGGGATACCAGGCTTAGAAGAAGCCTTTCAGGGAATTGTGCTGGAGCAAGAGCAAATCTCAATATGTTTATCCTTATGCTTTTTCTTTTCTGCATTGCCTGGAGGATAATTAGGATTATGATAATCTCTTTACTGTATTCTTTTTTTGCTTCCACAATAAGCTCTTTGGAACCACAGGGAAGAACCCGGAGGGAAGATGGACATGGAGCTTATGCGGTAAGGACAGACCAGAAACAGAAGGGAGAGAGTCAGGAGGTCCTGTCACCAGGGAAACCAGAGGAGGGTTTCTGGTGTCAGCAAAAACTGACAAAGACTTGGAAATAAACAAAACCAAGCACTGGGTGTCCTTTCCCTGGAGTTCCAAGTGTTATCCCATGGCCCTCCAGGAATTACCTACTCTTACCGAGATGAGTACCTTTGGCCGACTTCAACCAGCTGGGCTCTTTTACAGCCCTCAATGGGTAAAAGTTAGAGAGCTCACAGTAATGCAAATGATTCTTGTCCATAGCAATGAAAATGAATTTTATTGGGAAAAATATAACCCCGACCATTACATTTTATTGCCTGAGAGCAGTGGCTCTCAAAGTGTCACTTGGGTACATCAGGAGATTGCTTGAGGCACTTTCAGGGAGTCTGTTAGCTCACAATGGCTAGGCACTGTTTGCCTTTTTCACTCTCACTTTCTCGTGAGTGTATGGCGATGTCTTCCAGAGACTACATGACTGGTGGTGCTCCTAGTATGGCTCTGACAGCAAATGGAATGTGCGCTTGTGTATTCTTGTGTTTTAAAATTGCCTCAGTTTTAACTTCTAAAACAGCAACTATTGGGTGGGCAGTGGCTCACGCCTGTCATCCCAGCACTTTGGGAGGCCAAGGCAGGCAGATCACTTGAGGCCAGGAGTTTGAGACCAGCCAGGCCAACATGGCAAAACCCCGTCTCTACTAAAAAGGCAAAAAAAAAAAAAAAAAAAAAAAAAGCCAGGCATGGTGCCACACACCTGTAATCCCAGCTACTCAGGAGGCTGAGGCATGAGAATTGCTTGAACCCAAGAGGTGGAGGTTGCAGTGAGCCAAGATTGCACCACTGCACTCCAGCCTGGTGACAGAGTGAGACTCTGTCTCAAAATATTTATTTATTTATTTTTAAAAGAGCAAATATTGATGGGTATAACCCACACAAACAAAAGCTCTTTGAGAGGTCCTCAATAATTTCTAAGACTGTAATGATACTCCAAAACCAAAAAGTTTGAGAACTGTTGCCCTGTAGACTATGAACTAATCTAACTAATTTGGCATCTATCAGCAAATTTATTTCAGCATCCCTGATTGGTGTGTGTGTGTGTGTGTATGTGTGTGTGTGTGTAGGTGTATGTGTGCATGTATGTTCTCCTTGAAACTGTTTTAATATCTTACTGATCCTTTATTCACTGAGTTAAATAAAATATTCATTTTATATCTGAACATCATGTTTTTAACTTTTTAAAAAATGATGCTTAAATACTAGGCTTGGAGTCAAAGAGAGAGAGGTGAGGTGTGGCCAAGAAGAAGATCAAAGGGCCAAGACCACATGGAGGGCAGCCAGGCAGCCTGAGATGGGTCTCATATTCTCCCCATGCCCAGCTGTACAGAGCCCTATCAGAGTCTGGTCAACATGCCACACTATGCCTCATCGTTCAAGCAAGGACAGCACTTGAATCAAGTTCCGCCTAGCAGCCCAGGTCACCCATGGACTATCCAGCAGCAGGAATCCAGCCATACCCAGAGGCTTTGCTAAGCCTCTCCAGAATTTCCAACATGGAAATGCCACTTTCCAATGGCCCTGTGTTTTAGTAAGCCCCCTCAAAACCAAAGGCAAAGCTCTTGACACCCAGAAGCAGATGTAGAAGGGGAAGTCTTGCTCCCAGTTTTAGAGTAAAACTGGGCAATGTCACCACACTATCCAATCACGTGGCCCAAACCCCACAAAAGACAAGAGACCTGCCCAAGATAGTACAGATTCTTGGAGGACGAGACAGGAGAAAAATGCAGGCACCCATCTCCCAGCACAGGGCTCTTCCTCCTGCGTTCTACTGTGTCATTATGCTGACAAATCCACTAATGCATGCACTCGATTTTCCTAGGAGTCGATACCTTTGTAAAGGCCATCAGAGCTCCCACGAGGAGACAGGATGTGGATTTTGTCAGCTCCAATACTGGCTCTGCTCTCTTTCACCAGCACCTTATCCTCACTGAGCCTCGGTTTCCTCGCCTGATTGTGAAGATGGTAAGAGGAATAAAACAAACTAGCCAGATGTTGAACCCACAGGAGTTGCTGAACAAACATTTGCTGACTCAGAATTCTTTTCTCTTTACATTAATTCCTGCCTATTGCTCTCCAGCCTGGATGGAATCCAAGTGCTGGCTGGTGGAGGCACGAGCAGTGCAAGGTGAGCAAGGGTGGGAGCCAGGAAGATAAAGAAGGAGTGGTCGGGCCAGAGGGAAATCACTCCTGGTCAAATGGAGTCACATTGTATGGAAGAGTTTTAAAGGCATCCCTTAAAATGTGTGGGGTGTGTGTGTGTGTGTGTGTGTGTGTGTGTGTGTGTGTGTGTCTGTATGCGTGAGACAGAGAGAGAGAGAATGTGTGACATCCTCTTAGTAAAGCAGAGAAAATATTATAAATGTGTGAGTATTCCTGTAGTCCTCTCCCTCCAGACGCTAAAAGGGGAGGATTCTTGCCTGCAGCCTCAGCCTACATCTTTCCTTTGCTGGGGAGAATTTAGGATAACGGGTGAGATGGAACTTAATGACCCCTGAGAGGCTACAATAATCTAGATAAACGGTTGGCAAACTATGGCTTATGGGCCAAATACAGTCCTCGTCCTGAGCTAAGAATGGTATTTAGATTTTTATTTTATATTTTATTTTATTTTAGAGATGGAACTTTACTCTGTCACCCAGGCTGGCGTGCGGTGGCACAATCTTGGCTCACTGCAACCTCCACCTCCCAGGTTCAAGTGATTCTCCTGCCTCAGCCTCCCGAGTAGCTCGGTGGTACCTGCCACCATGACCAGCTAATTTTTGTATTTTTAGTAGAGATGGGGTTTCACCATGTTGGCCAGGCTGGTCTCGAACTCCTGACCTCAAGAGATCCACCCACCTCAGCCTCCCAAAGTGCTGGAATTACAGGTGTGAGCCATTGCACACAGCAGGTATTTAAATTTTTTAATGGTTGAAACAAAATCAAAACAATGTACTATTTCATGGTGTGAAGATTATATAAATTTCAAATTTCAGTGTACACAAATAAAGTTTTAATGGAACACGGCCACACTCACTAATTTAAATATTGCCCGTGGCTGCTTTGAGGCCATAGTGGCAGAGCTGAATAGTTGCTACAGAGACCATGTGGCCTGCAAAGGCTAAAATATTTACTGACTGGTCCTTTAAAAAAGAAGTTTGCCACCCTGATCTACACAATAAGCCAAGAGAGAGGAAACAGAATGCAGGCAGATTGAGCGTCAGGAAGAATGTGAAGGAGGGAGGTGGGAGTTAAAAGGAGGCAAAGATATCTGGGGGTGAGTGAAGCTCACCCATGAAGATACTGAGAGACAGAAGCAGCATTGGAGACAGGGGATCTTCAGGATGTTTTTATATTTTAAGAATACACCAGCCAGACACAATGGCTCGCACCTGTGATCAATCCCAGCACTTTGGGAGGCCGTGGCAGGCAGATCGCCTGAGTCCAGGAGTTTGAGTCTGGGCAACATGGTGAAACCCTGTCTCTACAAAAAATACAAAAAAAAAAAAAATTAGCCAGGCATGATGGTGGCGCGTGCCTGTAGTCCCAGCTACTTGGGAGGCTGAGTTGGGAAGACAGCTGGAGTTTGGAAGGCAGAGGTTACGGTGAGCCAAGGTCATGCCATTGCACTCTAGGCTGGGTGAGAGAGTAACCCCGTCTCAACAAAAAAAAAAAGTTGGTAAAGTTTTGTGGATACATATAAAAACATCTGTCATAAAAATTAAAAACCATATATGAGAGTAATATGTCACCAAATTTAAGGTCGTGATTCCCTCTGGGGAAAAAAGGGGAAGGGGAGATAAAGCTGTATCTGTTACATAGTGAGTCTTTCAGATTAAAAAATTATATATTTTAAGAAAATAAGCTGTTAAGAAATAAAAGGTGAAAAGGTTAGTTAGGGATACAGATGAAACAACAAGAATTGATTTTTTTGCCATTGTCTCTGATGTCCAGGACTAAGGAAGTGAAAGGCCAAGTGAGCTTCTCAGTCATAGGTCCCCCACACTACTTTTTGTTGTGATTGTGGTTGTGGTAGTGGGGGTTGTTATGCTATGTACATATATTTTGCAGTGAATCTAAGACATACACTTTTTCATATTTTAACAACTCTGAAACAGGGCTGCATTTTACAACGGATAGTAGACGACAATTAAATTGGAAGAGTTTTTTCCTTCCTTGGTGCTACAAAAAAATAATGATTCATCTTATCATCAGTATATTAAATCTTCTTTCAAAGGGATAAATAAATATTCTCTTCTTTGGCATTCCATTGAGAAACCAAGTGAAGAATAAAGCTCTCTGGGTTTCCGTTTTGGTGACTGAGGGGGCTTTTTTGAGTGAGACGCTGTACTGAGACCAGGTCACAGGCAGCCCCAGGATTTACCTGTTTAATTACCTTATGGGAGGAAGAGAAGAGGAGAGTTTGAGTCATGTACTGTTGTTTGAGATTATCTCTTTCTAAAAAACAAAGAGAGTAAAAGTCATACTGAGTTGCTTTGATTTAGATAATGTGATGAATCAAAGAAAACTCTGTGCTGGTCAGCAGAGCCCGACCTGGGAAAAATATTTGTCCTAATTCCTAAGTGTTATTAAACTTTGTCTCCCAGAGTAAAATAAAGTACAGAGTCAATAGTAATTAAGCCTCCTTTCCTCTGAGATGGTCTTAGAAATAAGGGATTCTATAAGAAGCAAGCCCCTACTTCCCGATATAACCATCCCATGGGAGAGAAAGCAAAGCATGCTCTGTTGAATAGAACTGGGAGCAGAGGAAGGGAGGGTCAGGAAAGGCTTGAGCTGTAGTCAGAGACCACGGCTGCAGAATGATACACAAAATCCATCCTGTTCAGGTGAAACTCTAAGAATCAGCTCCTCTTTCATCCTTGCTACCATGTAGGAGGCTTGGAGCAGAGATTAAAAGAATGAGGCATGGTCCTCGAAGCTATTTATATGCCGTCTTTCATCAGCCATATCCACCCCAAGAAGAACAAGGCTCAAACCCTGAAAGTCTTCACTGATGCCAGAAATGAAAAAGCTAAGGGGGCAGGTGGCCTCTGCAAGCCAGATAAGGGGCATCATTACCTTTAAGTATTGAATTCAGTAGACCCACATGAGTAATTTATGGATTTATTCATTCAACACACACTTTTTGAGCACTTACTATATGCCAGGCACTGTTATAGGTACCTGAGATAGAGCCCTTTCTTAATGGTTCTTACACTTCTCCAATTTAAACACCATATAAATTACCTCCCTTAATTCTCTATTATTACTAGTAAATAGTAGAGCTGGGATTTGAATCCACAGTATCAAGATTCAGAGTCTGTTCTTAACCACTATCCTGTATTACCCCTCCAGATGGAAATTAAAATTAAAATTAAAATACTACATCTGAAAAATGTTCTGCTCTCTTAGAAGTCATTCTAAAACAATCAGTAAAACCCTGGGTTTTGGAATCATTAGGAATTAGAATTCCTTCCCTCTGCTGGCCTCGGATCTCCATAATGAAAGAAACCCTGCCTGGCTTGAGATTGTTGTGTTCCATAGCATCAAACCTAGCACATAGTAGGTACTCACTAAATATTCGTTGACTGACTGAATGAATTAGTTCATTTACCAGTGGTAGGATCTTGGAAGAACGACCTAATCAGTCTATCCTCAGTATCTTAGCCCATTTCTGTTGCTACAACAAAATATACTAGACTGGGTAATTTTTTAACAATAGAGGCTTGTTGCTCACAGTTCTGGAGACTGAGAAGTATCTAGGCACCAGCAGATTCACTGCCTGGTGAGGGCCAGCTCTCTGCTTCAAAAATGGTGGCTTCTTGCTGCATCCTCACATGGTGAAAGGGGTTAAAAAGCTCTTTTATAAGGGCTCAGTGTTCATGACCTAATCATCTCCTAAAGGCCTCATCTCTTAATACCATTGCACTGGTGATTTTTAACATATGAACCTGGGAGGGGGGACATGTATAAATATATTCAAATAATAGAAAGTAGATATTCTACATGTATCATTATCTCCTTACAGAGCCACCATATTAAGTAAAATTAGAAATTTCAAACACGTAACACGGTGCCTAACACACAATAAGCACTCAATAAATAAGTCTGACACCCACCTGCCGTGTGTCACACAACTGATCCACAGGCAGATGTTTTAAGGAACACACAGCTTGGCTTGGAAGACAAATAACACATAGCAGAGACAGTTGTTGATTTGGGGGTTGGGAGAGCAGAAGAAATGAAAGGAGTTAGAACTAACTCTCCCTGATAATAGCACTTTCCCATCTTTTCTGGGTGTACCCCCATGGCAGGCAGTGTTTGCCAGCAATAGCACCCATCTGACCCCATAGAAATATGAAGGACTCATCCTAAGTTGCTCAGGCCAGGATCTTCAGGGACCCTAATATCTGATTCTCATTCAGCTAGTCTCTCTCTCTCTCTCTCTCTCTCTCTCTCTCTCTCTGGAAGGGCTGACTGGGAATCACAGTCAACCCAGGGCCAGTGTTGCAAGCCCTCCAGGCTGTTCCCACAGTTTAGTTGGTGCCATGGGTACCACCAATGCTGTGGGTCTAGCTACCTAATGTTTATCCAATACCCCTCCCTAATATCTTTCCAACAATTCCCTTTGTTTTGAGTTGTAACTGTTTTGAGTTGAACTACATCTCCCTGCAAGATTCATATGTTGAAGTCCTAATCCTCAGTACCTCCAACCCTGCCAACACTTTGGTCTTGGACTTCTAGCCTCCAGAACCATGAGAAAATTAATTGGTGTTGTGGAAGCCCTCCAGTCTGTGGTACTTCGTCATGCAGCCCTATAAGCCAATACAGCATCCATGGTCAGTTTCCACCATTTGCAGTCCCTAAATGATGCAGCTTATGACTTTTAAACTTGAGATGAGGCCAGACTATGGTGATGAGCAGCACGGGATGGAAGTTAAGAGCCTGGACCTTAGAGTCCAGCTGCCTAGGGTCAGATGTTCACTCTGCCATTTTACCTACAGGACACTGGGGAAGACCTTCCACCTCTCTGTGAACCTTGGGTTGCTCATCTCTAAAAAGGGGCTAATAGTTGCATTTTCCTCATGGGGATGCTACACATAGAATTAAGATATGAAAAACAGAACAGTGCATGGCACAAAGCATATAATACCTACTGCATAGGTATTACTTATTACATCTATTGGTCTCTTGGTGGAAAGACAAATGCTGTAGGAGAATCAGAGAAGGCTTGTCTTAGAAGGAGCTGGGCTCTACCCAGCCTTCTGTGGGATGTTCTTCTCTTTCAGGTTCTGCCCAAGTGAAGTTTTTCTCCCTTCGTCTACCTCAGTACCACGAGGTGGGACCTCTAGTTCATGAGCACCTAGGATGAACACACTACATCTACACAAAGACGACCCACCGCGTCTTAAGCCATGGAATCACACAAAGAGGAGTTGGGAGAACCCTGCTCCTCACCCCTTCTCCTTGCCCCACAGCGGGTGGGGGTGGGGGTCTGAGGGTTCTGTGGAGGGCAGTGTGAAAACAGCCAGTTCTAATCCAACCCACCATTTTATGCCCGTGGAAACTGAAGCTCAGAGAAAAAAACGTGCTGCCCCCAAAGTCACATAGCCAGCTCATGGCAGGGCTAAAAGGAGGAGCCTGGTCTTGACACTGGGAATAAAAAAGCCACAATAGGCCGGGCACAGTGGCTCACGCCTGTAATCCCAGCACTTTGGGAGGTCAAGGCAGGCGAATCACAAGATCAGGAGTTCGAGACCAGCTTGGCCAACATGGTAAAACCCCATCTCTACTAAAAATGCAAATATTAGCCAGGTGTGATGGCAAGCCTGTAATCCCAGCTACTCAGGAGGCTGAGGCAGGAGAATCGCTTGAACCTGGGAGGCGGAGGTTGCAGTGAGCCAAGATCGCATCTCTGCACTCCAGCCTGGGCAACAGAACAAGACTCCATCTCAAAAAAAAAAAAAAAAAAAAAGCCACCATAAACCATTTATGACCCTCTTATGTCAAGAAGAGAAATGATGTGAAGAGAGGAGGAAATGGAGTTTCCTACTGCCTGGAGCAGCTGTGGGACGTCAGTCCTTGGAGAGAAATCAAATAGCAGAGAGACGTGGAAGCTGGGTTGGCAGGCCACAGCCCCCGCACTGACATTCCCCCACCCTGACCCCAAACAGCCTGGCCCTTTGACTACCGGCCCGACACTGCCCTGCAAGTGGCTGACCCGCCCTTCCCTTGCCTCCCTCCCTTTCCAGCTGCGGGTCTGTCCTTCCCTTTTCCTCCCTCGCATCATGATTTGACATGTTGTGGCTTCCTAAAAGGAACACTGGACAAAACGGACTGAGCTACATCCAGAAGGAAACTTAAACTCTTCAGCAGTGGGCACAGCATAGACCCTGACTAATCGAACGCTCAGTGCAGTGTTCATTTCAATCTCACAACCACCCTATAAAGTAGACCCCATTCACAGCCCAGTTTTACAGATGAGGAAACTGAGGCACTAGGGCAAGTTGCTCACGTGAAGTTATCAGCTTCCCAGTGGCAGGATTAGAACCCTGCTCAAGGTCATGGTACTTCGTTATGGCAGCCCTATAAGCCAATACAGTGTCTATGGCCAATTTCCACTATTTGCAGTCCCCATTTAGGGGAACTGCAAATTGTCCTCTTTCTACAAAAAGGACAATAGATGTGACAAATAATACCTATGCAGCACTTAATCTGTGCCATGCACTAATCTGCTTTTCATATCTTAATTCTATCTGTAGCATCCCCATGAGGAAAATGCAACTATTAGCCCCTTTTTAGAGATGAGCAATCCAAGACTCACAGAGGTGGAAGGTCTTCCCCCGGGTCCGCAGGTGAAAGGCAGAGTGAACATCTCATCCTAGGCAGCTGGATTTTAAGGTCCAGGCTCTTAACACCCATCCCATTCTGCTCATCATCATAGTCTGGCCCCATCTCAAATTTAAAGTACCATACACCTGGCCTTGTCTTTATACGGACCCCAGGTAAATGGAGGTGGCTACAGTAACCCATGATGCGTAATGATCACTTTTAAGCCTTTGAGGAGGTTGATTCCTTTCCCTACACAAACTCCATCTGTCCTCACTGTCCTTCCTGTCAACCCCAAGCATGCCAGGTATAGCCCCACCTCTGTGATTTTCTCACACAGTCTCACCTGCCCAGAAGGATCACGCCTTGCTCCCTCTCAACCCAAGCCTTTCTATCTGCAAAATAGCAAGAAATTCAGATGAGGTGGTACCAGACACCTGAGGAAGCACAGGGGTGGGGAAGTGAGGCCTTTATCCTCACTCACCAGCTGTGTGACCCTGAGTAAGTGCCTGGGTCAGTGCTCTAGCTCTCTGGGTCTCAGTTGTCTTATTCATTTGGTCAGAAGCAACAGCAACAGCAACTAACCCACAGGGTTGTAGTAGAGAATTAACGAAAAGTCAGTGTGCTGAGTGCCTAGTACATGACAGCACACAGTAGGTGGTCAAAAAACTGGCTGCTGTGCAAGGGGCTCACGTATGAGCCAGGGGACTGGGGACACCACTCAGTGTCAACCTAAATCATTCCAGAAACATTTTGTGTCCCAGCCTAAACTGGGGACCCCACTCTGCTTGTGAGTCTTCTAGCCTTTGGGGTTTCTGACCCCACTAAGGAGGCAGTCACCCTGCATTTCTCAGGGAAAGCCAAGGCCCTGGGAGGCAACTCCACAAGCTCTGTTAGCCTCCCCTCCTCAGCCCCCCGGATCTCCCATCCACACTTCATCATCCTACAACACAGTCTTTCGCAGACTCTGTGAACAAGAGGCCACCGTGATCGATGGGGCTGACACGAGGGACTGACTGCCCTCCTCACCAGTGACCCAGGACTGCCTGTGGTGCCCACTGACCCATTGTTTCTAATGACAGCCCTACAGAAAGTGACTGAATCTCAACCCAATGGCCTTGGGGTCTTGTCAAGGATGGTTGTCCACAGAGATGGCAATAACCAGAGACTTTCAGTGCCCTGGTCTCAGACTCACTCCTCCGCCCCAACAGCCCCATCAGCCACCTTATCAAAGGGAAGAGCAACTTTTGACTCTGGATGCAAAATAAATGTTGGCCCCTCAGTGTCTTTCAAGCATCTTTTCCTTCCCCTAGCCAGCCAGGCCCAGCCATCCCTCCTGGCAGCCAAGCTCTCACCAACAACAACCTGCCAGCTCTTTCCACAACCACCCAGGTGATGTCTGTTCTGAACAGAGAAGGAGACATGGGCAGATGGGCCAGGAGGGAAGCTGCAGCGAGGAGCGGGGGGACTCTGGACTCGGCATCAGGATGCTCAGCCTGAGCCTAACAGCAGCTCAGGAGGAAGAGGGAACCCTGAGAATGTGGCCCCCTCATTTATAACCACCACTTTATCTTTCAGGTTGGACAAACTGGGCTCGAAAGCAGGGAGCGACTTGGCCGAGGGCTGAAATAAAATTTCCTAGTAGAGCCCAGCCTGGCTTCTAAAGCCACGCCTTCTCCCATGCAGAACCATCTTTGCCCATCAACCCTCAAGCAAGCACACAGTAAGCACTGCCAGGCACCAGCCTGGCTCTATACTGGCCACAGCCATGAGATTTACAAGGTATATTCATATCTGAGACCTCATAAGCCCCAACAGCAGAGCTCAGCATCCTCTACAAAGCCAGGCACATGCACATTTCTCCCCACTGCCTGGGGTTTGCATTGCCCTTTGGGAAACAAAACGATAGGTCAACCCTGCTTGGCAGAGACAGTCAACCTCACAGTGACACTGCATAAAATGTCCAAGCTCAGCGTCTCTGAAGCAACAAGCACAGAGTGAAACCTGACTGGATGGATGGGAGGGTGGGTGGGTGGATGAATGAACAGAAGAAACCATTTTTTTCCAATATATCTTCTGTGATTTTACAAAGAGGGTGGGAAGTTTCCAAACATGAGCTGTTCTCTTCTTAGTGGAAGGAATATACAGGCCTCCCCTGAGGGCCTTTCCATTTGAGCTGAGCGAAAGGTCATGGTCCCATATCAGTGCCTAGAACCGCTAAACCATTTTGCCAGCTTCCAAAAACCTGGTCACAGTGGGGAAACTGAGGCAGATTTGTTTGGTGAAAGATCACAGGCTCTTGACCCAGACTACTACATACTTTGTGTGGGACCTCGATCAAGTTATTTAACTGCTTAATGGCTAAACTTAACTGCTTTGCCAAGGAAAAGGAGAGAGATGGTGAGGCCCCAGGAGGAGATCCCCATGGGAAACTGGTTAAAAACAGGGTTTGGAGCCAGACTGTCAACCCAGGTGAAGTTATAACATCTCTATGACTCGGTTTCCTCCCCGGTAAATGGGGATCCCACCCTTTCCTCGTTGGTTGATGGTGGGAATGAAGCAAGTGCCAGGAACACTACCTCTCCCAGCAAGGACTCCTGGGGGCCTGGGATTCTCAAGGAGGTGCCACCTCCATTGGACGCCCCTTTCCTCGAGAAACCCCAAATCTCCTTCAGAGGCAGCTCAGCTGTAACTGCACTCCAGGGCTGGTTTCCCTGATCTCAGTAGCTTTCCTCTTCATGTCACTGTGGTGTCAGAGGCATGAAGAAAGTGTCCCCTGCAGACAGGGGGCACCAGGCAAGGAGGGCAACGTCATGGAATGAGACACCCATGAAGAATGTGGCCCCCCACCCAGCAACCCACTCGGCCAACTGAGCACTTTTCCTAACCAGCACGGTGGGCCTGCACCAGGACCAGGAAAGAAGAAAATGAAACAAAATGGTCCATAATTAGAAAGGCAATAAAAGCAGGGGGGAGGAGGAAGGCAGTGGACTCTATTAATAGTGCTAATAAATGTTCCGGGATAATACCGCTGTGTTCTGAACCTGCCTGTGGGAGGTGTTGCTTATACTCATTTGCATATTAATTTGGAAGGAAAATGCCGGGCTCTTTCTGCTGGGATAAATCAATTCCAGTGGAAGTTCTCAGATGGGAAGCGGGTAATTCTTCTTCTCTTTTCCTCCCAGGAGGAAGACACCCATTTGCTGCCAGGAAAATATTTTTAAGAGCTACCATGGTGTGAAAAAAAGTAGGCCAGAAAACTATAGGCAGAGGGCAGACCTCACAGATGGCTGGAGCCATGCCTCGATGGGCTTAGGTAAGGCCCAGCTAAACAGGACTCAAGAGCCAGGATGAACCAGAGAGAAATCTGGCTTCCCCTGAACAACATCACTGGAGCAAAGATGGCCACCTTGAATTCCAGGGTTTATTGATTGATACTGGCTGGTAATGGAACCACAGAACTGAGAAGGATTTGAAGTCCAGGACCAGACTCAGAGGACAGAGTGTGGTGATCAATTGATGATGTCTGCCATGGGAGACAGTATGGTAGTAGGCATGATGTCTGACATGCTGCCCTGAGGAGAGTCGCTGCTCGGCATCTGAAACAGGACATTATGGGCCATTCAAAGCAGGCTGGGTAGAAAATGGAAACAAAACTTCAGAGCAGCCAAGCAGAGAGGCCAAAAAATGTAGAGACACATAGTCCAAAGAATGCTGAGAATCGACTATGTTTTGGACACCGTGTCAGATCTGGAGGATATGGAGATGACTAAGGCAATGCTTTCTTTTAAGACATGAAATCTAATAAGGACAGGCATGTAAACAGGACTTATGCTGTAATGAGACATCACTCCTCTGCTTCTTCTGATTACTGGGCTGCCCCTTCCTGCATCCTCCACAAGCTGCTATTTCTCCACTTCTCTTGTTTATTAATACACCACGGAGATTCCTTCTTTGTATCTTTCAGCTCCTCTCCTCACTGTGCATACTCACAGGGGAATCTCTCACTTCCCAAGCTTGAACTTCCTCCTCTGCACCAACAGCTCCCAAAAGTTAGTCTCAAGCTACAATTTTTCTCCCCAACACCTTTCTCAGATGCACGTTAGGCATCTCCACTATTATAATCCCCATTTTGGAGATGAGGAAACTGAGGTTCAGAGGGATTCCATAACTTCCCCAAGGCTAAACAGCTAGCAGATGGTAAAGGTTAGACTCAAGGTCTGTGTGACCCAGGACCTACACCCCAACCCCCCGGACCATTCTGCTGCCAGCCGACACTGCCTGGAACAGCATCACAAGACCCCAGGGAGAGCCTCGCTCACAGGGTGAAGTGCCTGAGACAAACATGGGACACTTGGATTCCTCTCCCTTCGCCTGACCACAGCCTATGCTGCTTATGGTGAGATGTGGGCTGTGAAGTTTACTGGATGTGACAGTAACCGGATATGAAGGAGGGTTGTGAATGCAGGAGAGGGTTGGGGTTCTGTGACTTTGAAGAAAGCCTGTTTCTTTTGAGCTGCACATTCTTATGATGTGACATCATTCACTCTCCTATATCATGAGGTCAGCAGTCACCAGACTTCTCCGGTAAACAAGATCCTAAAAGCAGAGTCCTAAGGAAGTGACACCATCCTCACCTCCTTGCTATGAAGCTGGAGCTCAGAGAGGTCACCACCTTTCCCAGGCATGCAGAGCCCCAGCAGAGGAGAGACCAAGCCCAGAACACCCAGGCTTCCAGCCCCAGGAGTTTCCTTTCAATATCAGAATTCTTCCTCTAAAACAGGCCAAAACTAATTCCAAGTGGTGTTTATTAAGCATAGAAATGGAGAAAAACAGATGTTAGCAAGAAGAACATGGATATAAAACATGAATTTTTCAAAGGGTCTATTTGTCCAGGAAAATCCTTGGTGCTCTGTATTCCATGTTGTTGAACGGAAAAGGGCTATGGCCACTGGGTGTCTGGGGTCATGGACCATTGGTACGACCCAGCACTCTAGTACTTGAAGAGTGGACACTCCCTGTATCACTTCCACAGAGAAGTGAGAGACTGTCCAACATCACCCCTCAAAGAGGTCTTCTCTCTGACCACCCTCCATGTCCAGAAGAGCAGCTCCATCCTCCTAGGTGCCCACCTGCTCATTCCTCAGAGGACTCCCCATTTTCAGGGAAAGGGTGTGTGGCATCAGGTTCAGAAGCAGGGGTTCCGGGACCACATGGCCTATGTTCCAACCCCAGCTATTTTCTACTGGCTGGGTGGATGCAGGCTACTCACCTCCCTATGCCTCAATACCCTCATCCCTAACATGAAGAAAATAGCAACACCTACCCCATTGGGTTATCATGAGGATTACAGGAGTCAAAAGACGTGAAGACTGGCCAGCTGCGGTGGCTCATGCCTGTAATCCCAGCACTTTGGGAGGCCGAGGCAGATGGATCACTTGAGGTCGGGAGTTCTAGACCAGCCCGGCCAACATGGTGAAACCTCATCTCTACTAAAACTACAAAAATTAGCTGGGCATGGTGGCACATGCCTGTAGCCCCAGCTACTCGGCAAGCTGAGACATAAGAATCACTTGAACCCACACGGCAGAGGTTGCAGTGAGCTGAGATCACACCACTGCACTCCAGCCTGGGCGACAGAGGGAGACTTTGTCTCAAAGGAAAAAAAAAAAAAGATATAAAGACTTAGAATGGTGCCCAACACACAGCGAGCATTAGCACTCATCAGATTCTTTTTTACTGCTTTCTGCCTTCTCCTCCAGCAGGGAAACTCCGCCAAGGCAGGGACTTTGTATTGTTTGACACTGAATCCTCAACGTCTAGAATATTGCTGGCACTAACCATGGGTCGATTTGCAGAATATTTATTTAACACAAGCTCTGCCAGGCACAAGACCAGGTCAAAGTAAAATAACTCAGAAGGTACAGAGTGGAGGTGTCTACAGGGAGGAAATGTGACCAGATTGTCAAAATGTGAAGTGCAGAGATCTGTGATCCAGAGGAGGGAGGCTTTGGAGTCAGACAAAGCTGGGTCTGAGCCCTTGCAATGCCATTGTCTGGAGGTGGGCCGGGAAACACTGCGCTGCTCAGAGGCTGCCTCCTCACCTGTGACCTGGGCGTTCTCCTCCTGCATGGGGGTTACAGTGAGGTGGAAAAGGTCACATCCATGTGGTGTGTGCAGGAGTTCAGCAAGCGTCAGGCTGTTCTCCCTGAGCCCAGGCTTCTGCAGAGCCCTCTCCCACCATGCGTCTCCCCCAAGCCCTACTGACTGGGAGACGGTTGCCTCCATTAACAAGCCTCCTCTTCCCTGCCAGACCTCATTTCCGCTTCCCGATTTAGAGAGACATGCTGTTTCAGTCCCACTCCTAGCTGGAGGAGGGAGGGGGTTCAGCTCCTGTTTTTGTTTTTACAATGCAAAATTTGTCAACTTGGCACAGTTGACAGACTGTCTCTGTGTCACCGCACTGGTTTCTTTAATTGCTTTCTCTGCATGTGAGCATCTGTATGCCTGTGTCTGTGTGTTCCCTGAGAAAGGCGTGCTTGCTTCAGCAGAAAAGGCACTGATTCTAGAAGATGGGCCTATCCCCTAGTACATCTGACCAGGACCTCTGAGACACAATATGGGGTGGATGAAGGGACCTTTCTGAGAGCCAGGAAACTGGGATTCTGGTCCACATTCTTCCCCTAAAATAATAGTAATAAGTGCATCAAATTCAATAATAATGGTAAGACATATGCTAAAATAGGACTCTTTCTAGCTCAATTTCCATTTCAGGTTTCAGGACATTCCATATTCAAAATGAGTCCTCACCCCCTCTCCAGGATGTATGAAGGTGGCAACCCCTGTTCTCCAGTCCTTGAGTGACCACACCTCTGATGATCCAGTAAAAGTTGCAGCAGCTTCGGGAGCGTTTGGATACTGAGGGACTTTTATTTGGAGAGCCAAGCCTTGCCCAAGATGGTGGAATAGGGGTAAGCATGTGTCCTTCTCACCTCAAGCCCAGTGAGATGGTCTTCAAGGAGGCCAGTGCGAACCTTCCCTGGCTAGGTCTGGGTGGTTTGCACACCATGGTCTGCCATGCGACCCACGCCTACAGAATCTAGGGGTGAGAGGCTGTGGCTACCAGCCTGAGGCAGTCAGCAGGAGGAGGGAGAAACAACACATCAAGGTTGAGCTACCTGTCCTCCAGTGTGTACAAAGCTGGGCTGGATGTGGGCCACAAGGAAGAGGCAGTCTGGAGCCTACGCAAGTGGACTGAGGCAAGACGATCTCAAAAGCAGGACTGACTGGCCAGCAGGATCCAGGTGCAGAGGGAGAACATTTAAGTAGGGAGTTGGTCATCTTGTGACTACAAGGGGAGCTGGTACAAGCTAAAAATGGAAGAGCATTGAGACTGAAAACCCTGAGTCCCCAGTGACCTCAGTGAGCCACTGAATGAGCCAACTTTGGCTCCTCCAACTCAGGACTTCCCAGCATGTAAGGCACTACATTGTCCCCATTATTTAAGCCATCTGAGCTTTCCGGTTCTGGAATCCAAGCCAATATGAGTCATTTGCCCTAAAGTCTGCAACTAGCAAGTGGAAAACTTGAAACTGGATGATGGGCCTGGAGGCCTCTGACTCCAGCAACTGTCATGGGTCACTGTGCTGAGACATTCCGACGTCCGTGAGAAAAGTGCAGTGGATGCTCACATCACAGACACACAAGCCCACATCACAGCTGAGATATGGGGAGCACGCAAAACCGAGGAAACAAGATGTCAAGAAGCTTCCCAAGGGCAAAAGCGGAAGCTCTAAGCACACATCATCAGGATACAGCAAGGACTCCATAGAAGCGTGTTCTGAGAAACTGTCATAGACCAGAGGAGATGGGGGAGGCTCGGGGTCGAAATGCAAGGTAGTAGCTGGACTGGATCATGTAAGAGAGGGAGGACATTAGTGGAAAACAGATGAACTCCAAATAAAGTCTGCAGTTCAGTTGATAGTAATGCACTAATCTCAACTTCTTAGTTTTGACAAACGTACCATAGTCATGGAAATGTTAAGAATGGGAAACTGGGTGGGCTCCTTTGACCCAACACCTATCTGGCATTAGAGTTAGCGCTGTGTCAGAGCCTGGGAGGCCCCTGTCTTCCCTTCATGACCACTCCAGGATCCAGCCACTCAACTTCATGGTCTATGCTTAGAAAATCCTAAAAGCAGGCTGGGCACGGTGGCTCATGCCCATAATCTCAGCACTTTGGGAGACTGAGGCAGGCAGATCACAAGGTCGAGAGTTCGAGACCAGCCTGACCAACATGGTGAAACCCCTCCTCTACTAAAAATACAAAAATTAGCTGGACATGGTGGCGCACGCCTGTTATCCCAGCTACTCAGGAGGCTGAGGCAAGAAAATCGGTTGAACCCAGGAGGCGGAGGTTGCAGTGAGCCGAGATCACGCCACTGCACTCCATCCTGGATAACAGAGCAATACTCTGTCTCAAAAAAAAAAGAAAAAAGAAAAAAAGAAAATCCTAAAAGCAAACAGCTATAGCCTCTCCATGCCCCTGAAATCAGCACCATAAATCTCAATTCTAGAAGTTAATAACATTTGTCTTTGCATTTATGGAATTATTATTATGAAGCAGTCTGCCCATGCTCAAGGTAGCTATAGCCACCTGGGGTGGTTTTATTTGATGGACTGCCTCAGCCTGTCCCCATCAAGTTGTGATCTGACCTCTCCTAATGGAGGGATAGCAGACGCTGTAGGAGGGATAGGCTGGCCACGATGATTCAGAATGGCTTGGGGGTTCCCAAATAACAGTGTTCAAGTAGAGTCGGTGGGTTTTTCTGGAGATCACACTTACTGAGGATGCCCATCACTCCAGTGTTTAGGGACACATCTGCCTTGATGGCAAGAATTCTAACAGAAGAACTCAAAGGAGATGGGAAATATAGAGTAGAAAAGTGAAACCGGCTCATCCTCTGTCTTCTACCTGCTCCTCCCCTAGACCTACCAATCTAAAAAAAAAAAACAAATCCATCCTTCAGAGTCCAAGTCAGATCCCATCTCTTTCTCTCTCTCTCTCTCTGTCTCTCTCTCTCTCTCTCACACACACACACACACACATACACACTCACACAGTGGCAGTCAGTCTGTCACTCCCCTAAGATCCTGTCAAAGCTTGCACCTGCGCCTCTATCATAGCACTCATCACAGTCAGCCTGAATAGAAGGAAGCACTCACTCATTCATTCATTCACTCAGTGAATATTTATTGAGCACATACTATGTTCTACATTCTAAGGATATAATATATCATTCCAACCAAAACAGACAGGAACCATGGAGCCATGCCCTCATGGAGCCAGCAGTCTAATTGCTCATATGAGTCTATCTCCCCCATGAACTGTGGTGTCTGGAGTCAGAGACCTGTATCTCCTTCGTCTCAGACCCCAGTGCTCAGCAGAGTACCTGGCATATGTGAGGACCACATGTTTTCTGAAGGCACAATCAAATGGATTAATCAACCAACACCAAAAACCCACCTGTCTCTCTTTTTTTCTTTTTTTTCTTTTTTTTTTTTTTGAGACAGAGTCTCACTCTGTCCCCCAGGCTGGAGTGCAATGGTGCGATCTCAGCTCACTGCAACCTCTGCCTTCTGCCTCCCGGGTTCAAGCAATTCTCCTGCCTCAGCCTCCCGAGTAGCTGGGATTACAGGTGCATGCCAACACACCCAGTTAATTTTTGTATTTTTAATAGAGACCGGGTTTCACCACGTTGGTCAGGCTGGTCTCCAACTCCTGACCTCGTGATCCTCCCACCTTGGCCTCCCAAAGTGCTGGGATTACAGGCATGAGCTACTGCGCCCAACCTCTCTCTTTCTTAAGACCGTCAAGTGACCCCAGTTGTCTGCCTCAGGGTCAGAAAACTGCAGCCCATGGGCCACACCCAAACATGACCTATTTTTCTAAATAAAGTTTTATTAGAACACAGCCACATTCATTTGCTCATACACTGTCAACGGCTACATTCTTGCTACCATAGCAGCAGTGAGTATTAGAGACAGACACTGTATGATCCACAAAGCCAAAAATATTGACTCTCTGTTTCTTTACCAAAAAAAAAAAAGGCTTGCGAACCTCACATCTACAGAATAAAGCCCAAACTTACAGTAGCATCAAGACCTGTGCACATATCTCTCCATTTCATTCTGGGTTCTGGATATGTCTAACTGCCCATAGTTCCCTGACAGGCCCAGTCTACTAGTGCCCCTGGGACTTTTTTGCCTGTTTGGAATAGTCTTATTTCCAAGCCTTTCCACCCAGCTAACTTCAGAACTACACACGGCGTCAGCTCAAGCATCTCCTTCTCGTTGTCTACCTCCTCTTCCTCCCCTTCCCTGCCCCCTGACCAATTCCGGCATTCCCCTAGGCTCCCACCACATCCAAATTCTCCTCTGTTGTGGCTCTTATCACCAGTACTGAAACTATCTCTCTCCTGGTGTTTCTCCCCAACGAGTTCGAATTTCTTGCAGACAAGAACTTGTCTTGGATGGAGGTTTCCCTGGTGACATCTTATTTATTGCTCTCTTCCCCAGGACATGACGCAGGGCAAGTTCTCAGTGAGCGATGTGAACGGAACTATGTGTCTCTCCGTCACTTTCCTTCGTTCCAAATGCTCCCCGCTCCCAGTGCCCCGCCTCCCACTAGCTCAGAGAGAACAGGAGCACAGAAATCGAGTCCAAGGGAAAAATTCCATTGGATTTTTTTTTTTCAACCAGGGATGATCTGGGGCTTGGTGCCCGTGAGTGGGAGTTGATGGTGATGTGGGGGCCTGCATGTTATGATGACACAACAAGGGGTGGGGGGGCAAGGGCGGAAACCCAGGAGGGACCCTTACCCGGGTTCCAATCGGCTGCCTCCCTGGGAGACCTGCTGGAGCAAATTTCCTGGCAGCTCAGAACCAGGGGTGCTGCCAGGGTCTGGCTAACGGGGTGGAGTTAGCCTCATTCCCATTCTAGTAAATAAACAGGATCCATGCCTATGGCCTGGCACAGGGAGGTCATCCCCTGTAATCTCTTATCCACAGAGCAGCCACAGGGAGCCTTTTGTAAAATAAGAGAGATCGTGCCACATCCCTGCTCTCTGCCCTCACACAGCTTCCCAGAACCCCGGGATCTAACCCCATGTCCTTGCCGTGGTCCATCAGGCCCTGCAACAGCATCAGGGTCTGCTCCCATGCCACAAGGGTCCTCACTCTAAGACCCGGGCTGATGGAGAGCCACTGTCCAAAATGTAGCAGATGACTTGCCAGAGGGAAAAGAGAATATGGCAAAGCATGAATGCTGGCATTCATAAGTTCACACAGACTTTATTCTGAATGAACGAAGCCCACATTCAATGGAAGGAAAGAGAAGGGTAGTGACCAGTAGTAGTTGGTCTTCCAGAGGTTAGGAACTCTGTTTTCATTCTCTATCCATAGTCTCGAAAATGGGAAGAAGACCTAGGAAACCTGAACCAAAGGTCAGAGCAGGGCCAGTGACAGACCCAATGGGACTGCGAGCCCAGAGGAGAGGACTCCACATGGATAGTGGGAATACCAAAATGGCATTCGTGTCGCTCTTTCTACATACACAGCAGCCCAGACTGTCATTACGAACTAACTCATTTAATCTTCCCCACAGCCCTGTGTAGTGGGAACAGTATTATCCCATTTTAGTAACAAGGAAACTAAGACACAGAGAGGTTAAGCAACTTGCACAAGGTCACAGAGTGAGTGAGCAAGGAGCCAGGATTTGAACTTGGGTCTGGCCCCATGTTGCACCACCACATTGCAGGGATCAGTGAGGTCCCGGGCACAGAACTGCGTGAACACAGCAGCTGGCCACGGGCCCTGCTTGAGCACATCTGGGAACAGCATTGCTGTGCTTCGTTAGGCTCAGTCGTCCAGGAGGTGTTCCTAGCCTTGGGAGATTCTGGCTTATCTAGGGCTGAAGCTATCTCTCCTGGAAGCTTCTCCACCCACCCTACCTCTGGCTTCAATGATCACAGTGATTAAGCCTACCCGCCCACTCACTGTGTGTCCTCTTCTCCATTTTCAGTGTCCCCAGGCAGCCAGCCCTCACCCTGTCCTCCTCATCCTCTGGATAAAGGCTGTCATGCCAGCATCTTCTCAAGCCCAGTGACCCTGGCTCCCCAGACACCACTCCCCAGCACATGGCCTCAGAAGAGACGCCCCCAGGTCTTGTAAACACACACCCTGATTTTTCGCACAACTACTGCCAGTTTTCTGTTACACCAGGCACAGTAGGCAAGGGTTTATTTTCCCAGATCCTCCAAAGAATGCCGCTGGGCACGTGCAGGCTTGCTCTTTCCTGGACTCACAAAACATGGCATTTACACAGGTGCGATGTGGGGCGCTGCCCAGCTGAACCTCTCTCCCACCTGGCCGGCGTCCAGGCTCCAGAGATTGCATCTGCCCATCTGGGCCAGGCTCAGTGCATCTGTCCTCATGGAGCCGTCCTGTGGAAGTTCTGCCCCCACTCCTATGTCCCAAAGCTCCCTAACGCTTCTCTTCAGAACCTCTGCCCACATATATCCTCTGGACAGGGCTGGAACAGGACAGCAATTGTCAGAGTGTGTCCTGCAGAATGGCTGGAGTTGACGGGAATGAAGCAAGAGAGACAGTGGATTCCATGGTTAAGTAAGACTGAGAAGCCTTGGGTAAAACAAAGCTACATCACTGCCTTTACTGTCAACTTCTCAGGGCCTTCAGCGTTCCCAAGTATATTATAAATCTACTATGGCCAGGTGCGGTGGCTCATGCCTGTAATCCCAGCATTTTGGGGCCCAAGGCAGGCGGGTCACCTGAGGTCAGGAGTTCGAGACCAGCCTGACCAACATGGTGAAACTCCATCTCTACTAACAATGCAAAAAAATTAGTCAGGTGTCATGGCGTGCTCCTGTAATCCCAGCTACTCAGGAGGCTGAGATGGGAGAATTGCTTGAACCCAGGAGGCAGAGGCTACAGTGAGCTGACATCACACTGTTGTACTCCAGCCTGGGCAACATAGTGAGACTCCATCTCAAAAAATAAAAATAGAAAAAGCAATCTAGTAAAGGAACACTGTCGATTCAATAAATATTTATTGAGCACCTATTATGTGCCGAGTATTGTTTCAGGCAATATAATAAACCAAAAATAGAATTATTTGTAGACAGACAAGAAATATAGGAAATAAGCAATAGAGGATGTTAGAAGGTGGTATATGCTACAAATTTTAAAACAATGTTCTTTAAAGTGAGATAAGATGGATGAAAGGGCCCCAGAGGAGGCGCAGGTTGCAACTGTAAATACGGTGGTTGGACTAGATCCTGCTGAAAGGTGGCATTTGAGCAAAGGCCTGGAAGATGTGGAATGAGCTAGCCAGGCAGATACTGAGGATGAACTAGCCAGTGTAAATGCTCTCAGGCAGGGAATGTTCGGGGAACAGAGGAGGCCAGTGTGGCTAGGTGGAGGGGGCCAGGGGACAGTAGCTAAGGGAAGTGATGGGGCAGATTGTGTAGAGATGATCCCTCAGCCTTGGGACTACTGACATGTGGACTGGATAATTCTATGTCGTAAGGGGCTGTCTCTCTCATTACATTGTAGGACAGTGGCCGGCATCCCTGGTGTCTACCCACTCAAAGCCAGTAGCAGCCCCCCAACCCAGCTATGACAACCAAAATATCTCCAGATATTGCCAAGTTGTTTCCTGGGGGGCAAAATTGGCCCCAGTGAGATGCGAGGCATGGAGAAGGGAAGCGACTTGCCCAAGGTCACTTTGACTCATGCCAGTCTCATCCCATGCTAACCCAGGAGGCAGGCACTGCTCCCGAGTGCACAGTCCTGAAGCTCTGTGCGAGGGACCAGCCTGGGTGGAGCTGTCTTCTCTCCACCAGAGTACATCCACACAGCAAGCATCCTCTGGCCGTGCCTGGTCCTCCTGACTGTGTCTGGGCTCCCGTCCCTTCCCCACCCAGCAAACTTACACCTCTTTGGTCTCATTTCTGTTCAAGGCAAGACCCCAGGAAATGCGGGGCCCGAGGGTGTGAGGTAAGCAGCCTGCTGCGACCCCCAGCTGCGAACCCAGGCTGGCCTGCACTTGAACCTGGGTCTGCCTCTTCTCAGCTGTTTAGCCCTGCCAGACAGATGAGGATGTTCATTTAACCGGCCGCCCCTGGCTGTGGAGAGGCTTACATGAGAAAACATTCATGAACACATCTAGCGAAGCGCCCGGCACCGAGTCGGCTCCTAGACGCTGGTTTCTGTCTAACGCCTTCTCGCAGCTTCCTAGCACTGCCAAAACAAACACCACAAATTGGGCGGCTTAAAACAAATCATTTTTATTCTCTCACGGTCCTGGAGGCTACCAGCCTGAAATGGAGAGTCGGCAGGGCCACACTCCCTCTGAAGAATCAGGAAAGGATCCTCCCTATCTCTTCCACCTTCTGGTGATTCTTGGGTTCTCTGGCTCGTGACAGCAGCACACCAACCACTGCCCCATCTTCACAAGTCTTTACAGAATCTCACTCTGTCGCCCAGGCTGGAGTGCAATGGTGCAACCTCAGCTCACTGCAACCTCCGCCTCCCGGGTTCAAGCAATTCTCTTGCCTCAGCTTCCCAAGAAGCTGGAATTACAAGTGCCCGCCACCATGCCCGGCTAATTTTTTGTATTTTTAGTAGAGATAGGGTTTTGCCATGTTGGCCAGGCTGGTCTCGAACTTCTGACCTCAGATGATCCAGCTGCCTCGATCTCCCAAAGTGCTGGGATTACAGGCGTAAGCCACCATGCCCGACTCTTCACATGGTATATGTGTCTCTCTGTGTCCCCTCCTCTTATAAGGACACCAGTCATTCGATTTTAAATCTTCCCTTCCCCACCAAGGGAGCCATTGGCAGATCTCCCTTGCTCACAGTCTGTGCCTCTGTTTCCCCTCCTGCAAACATGACCTTCCTGGTCCCTAGGCCCCAGGTGTCCTGGGAATATCCTGGGGCTGGCCTCAGGCAGGAGAAAGGAGTTTGCTTCCCTGACGTGTTTTATGCTGGATTAACCCAGCGGATCTTTGGGGACTGCGAGGGCACGGACACGGTGGAAGCCCACGTGGAAGAAGGCAAAGTGGGCGGGAGGGGAGAGCGAGCGTGCTTGTTTTAACCTTTTTCTTGCGCCCAACCCAGCCATCCTGAGCCAAGGTCTCAGTCAAACCTGAGACCGCAGCGCCCCCTGGCGCTCGGCACAGGCCCGCACCGCCGCTCCCCCGTGCTCACGCAGCCACGCACGGCGGAGGTGGCTGTAAATGAATTTAGCGTCAGCACAGTTACTTAAATTGTTTTAATTAATCACAGACTGAGCAGTAAATGAACCACTAAGTGGAGAGAGAACGCGGGAACGAGCGAGAAAGAGGTGAGGGAAGGAAGGCAGAGCCTAGGTGATGGATCGAAAAAGCACAGACAGCTTCCGAGGGGACAGGAGGAGGGGGTGCAGGCGCGGGTCGCAGAGCTGTGACCCCCACTCCTGGTGCCACACGTCGGGGCAGGGGGCGTTTTAGCCTCAGTGGGGTTAGGAGGAGTGAAGAGCCTTGAGGCTAGGGGCTGCCTTCTTCCTTGACAAAAAGGTTGGAAGGTTGGCTAAAGAGAAGACAAAGTAGGAAGGGGGAGTAAACTTAGTAAAAAAAAAAAATGTTTATCATTATACTTTAAGTTCTGGGCCACATGTGCAGAACGTGCAGGTTTGTAACATAGGTATACATGTGTCATGGTGGTTTGCTGCATCTATCAACCCGTCATCTACATTAGGTATTTCTCCTAATGCTATCCTTTGGCCCCCTACCCCGCCAACAGGACACCGTCGGTAATATTCCCATCCCTGTGTACAAGTGTTCTCATTGTTCAACACCCACTTATGAGTGAGAACATGCAGTGTTTGGTTTTCTGTTGTGTTAGTTTGCTGAGAATGAGGGTTTCCAGCTTCATCTATGTCCCTGCAAAGGATATGAACTTGTCCTTTTTTATGGCTGCATAGTATTCCATGGTGTATATGTGCCACATTTTCTTTATCCAGTCTATCATTGATGGGCATTTGGGTTGGTTCCAAGTCTTTGCTATTGTGAATACTGCTGCAATAAACATACATGTGTGTGTGTTTTTATTGTAAAATGATTTATAATCCTTTGGGTATATACCCAGTAATGGGATTGCTGGGTCAAATGGTATTCCTGGGTCTAGACCCTTGAAGAGTGGCCACACTGTCTTCCACAATGGTTGAACTAATTTACACTCCTACCACCAGTGTAAATGTTCCTATTTCTCCACATCCTCTCCAGCATCTATTGTTTCCTGACTTTTTAATGATCGCCATTTTAACTGGCGTGAGATGGTATCTCATTTTGGTTTTGATTTGCATTTCTCTAATGACCAGTGATGATGAGCTTTTTTTCATATGTTGGCTGCATAATTGTCTTCTTTTGAGAAGTATCTGTTCAAATCCTTTGCCCACTTTTTGATGGACTATTTTTTTCTTTCAAATTTGTTTAAGTTCCTTGTAGATTCTGGATATTCGCCCTTTATCAGATGGATAGATTGCAAAAATTTTCTCCCATTCTGTAGATTGCCTGTTCACTCTGATGTAGTTTGCTTGTTCACCATTATTTTGCTGTGCAGAAGCTCTTTAGTTTAATTAGATCCCATTTGTCAATTTTGGCTTTTGGTGCCATTGCTTTTGGTGTTTTAGTCATGAAGTCTTTGCCCATGCCTATGTCCTGAATGGTTTTGCCTAGGTTTTGTTCTAGAGTTTTTATGGTTTTAGGTCTACATTTAAGTCTTTAATTCATCTTGAGTTAATTTTTGTACAAGGTATAAGGAAGGGATCTAGTTTCAGTTTTCTGCATATGGCAACACCATTTCCCATACCATTTATTAAATAGAGAATCCTTTCCCCATTGCTTGTTTTTGTCATATTTGTCAAAGATCAGATGGTTGTAGATGTGTGGCATTATTTCTCAGGCCTGTCTTCTGTTTCATTGGTCTATATAACTGTTTTGGTACCAGTACCACACTGTTTTGGTTACTGTAGCCTTGTAGTATAGTTTGGAGTCAGATAGCATGATGCCTCCAGCTTTGTTGTTTTTGCTTAGAATTGTCTTGGCTATTCAGGCTCTTTTTTTGTTCCAAAAGAAATTTAAAGTAGTTTTTTCCAATTCTATGAAGAAAGTCAATGGTAGCTTGATGGGGATAGCATTAAATCTATAAATTACGTAGGGCAGCATGGCCATTTTCACAATATTGACCTTCCTATCCACAAGCATGGAATGTGTTCCACTTGTTTGTGACCTCTCTTATTTCCTTGAGCAGTGGTTTGTAGTTCTTCTTGAAGAGGTCCTTTCACATCCCTTGTAAGTTGTATTCCTAGGTATTTCATTCTCTTTGTAGCAATTGTGAATCTGAATTCACTTATGATTTGGCTCTCTGTTTGTCTATTATTGGTGTTTATTGGGAATGCTTGTGATTTTTGCACACTGATTTTGTATCCTGAGACTTTGCTGAAGTTGCTTATCAGCTTAAGGAGATTTTGGGCTGAGACGACGGGGTTTTCTAAATATACAATCATGTCATCTGCAAACAGAGACAATTTGATTTCCTCTCTTCCTGTTGGAATATCTTTTATTTCTTTTTCTTGCCTGATTGTCCTGGCCAGAACTTCCAATACCATGTTGAGCAGGAGTGGTGCGGGAGGGCATCCTTGTCTTGTGCCTATTTTCAAAGTAAATGCTGACAGCTTTTGCCCATTCCGTATGATATTGGCTGTAGGTTTGTCATAAATAGATCTTATTATTTTGAGATATGTTCCATCGATACTTAGTTTATTTAGAGTTTTTAGCATGAAGCGGTGCTGAATTTTATCAAAGGCCTTTTCTGCATCTATTGAGATAATCATATGGTTTTTGTCACTGGTTCTGTTTATGTGATGAATTACTTTCATTGATTTGCATATGTTGAACTAGCCTTGCATCTCAGGGATAAAGCTGACTTGATCACGGTGGATAAGCTTTCTGATGTGCTGTTGGATTTGGTTTGCCAGTATTTTATTGAGGATTTTTGCATCGATGTTCATCAGGGATACTGGCCTGAAATTTTCTTTTTTAGTTGTGTCTCTGCAAGGTTTTGGTATCAGGATGATGCTGGCCTTATAAAATGAGTTAGGGAGGAGTCCCTCTTTTTCTATTGTTTGGAATAGTTTCAGAAGGAATAGTACCAGCTCCTCTTCATACCTCTGGTAGAATCTAGCTGTGACTCTGTCTGGTCCTGGCCTTTTTTTGGTTGGTAGGCTATTAATTACTGCTTCAATTTCAGAACTTGTTATTGGTCTATTCAGGGATTTGACTTCTTCCTGGTTTAGTCTTGGGAGGGTGCATGTGTCCAGAAATTTATCGATTTCTTCTAAATTTTCTAGTTTATTTGCATAGAGGTGTTTATAGTATTCTCTGATGGTAGTTTTATTTCTGTGAAATCAGTGGTGATATCCCTTTATCATTTTGTATTGTGTCTATTTGATTCTTCTCTCTTTTCTTCTTTATTAGTCTGGCTAGCAGTCTATCTATTTTGTTAATATTTTCAAAAAACCAGCTCCTGTGTTTATTTATTTGTATATTTATTTAGAAACGGAGTCTCTCTCCATTGCCAGGCTGGGGTGCTATGGCACAGTCTCATCTCACTGCAACCTCTGCCTCCCAGGTTCAAGCAATTCTCCTGCCTCAGCCTTCCAAGTAGCTGGGACTACAGGCACATGCCACCACACCCACATCTGGCTAATTTTTTTTGTATTTTTTAGTAGAGACAGGGTTTCACCATGTTGGCCAGGCTTGTTTCGAACTCCTGACCTCATGGTCTGCCTACCTCAGACTCCCAAAGTGCTGATATTACGGGCATGAGCCACCATGCCCAACTGGATTCATTAATATTTTGAAGGGTTTCTTGTGTCTCCTTCTCCTTCAGTTCTGCTCTGATCTTAGTTGTTTCTTATCTTCTGCTAGATTTTGAATTTGTTTGCTTTTGCTTCACTAGTGCTTTTAATTGCTATTTTAGGGAGTCAATTTTAGATCCTTCCTGCTTTCTCCTGTGGGCATTTAGTGCTATGTATTTCCCTCTAAATACTGCTTTAAATGTGTCCCAGAGATTCTGGTACCTTGTGTCTTTGCTCTCATTGGTTTCAAAGAACTTATTTATTTCTGTCTTAATTTCATTATTTATCCAGTAGTCATTCAGGAGCAGGTAGTTCAGTTTCCATGGAGTTGTGTGGTTTTGAGTGAGTTTCTTAATCCTATTTCTAATTTGATTGCACTGTGGTCTGAGAGAATGTTATGATTTCTGTTTTTTTGCATTTGGTGAGGAGTGTTTTACTTCCAATTATGTGGTCAATTTTAGAATAAGTGATATGTGGTGCTAAGAAGAGTTGTATATTCTGTGGATTTGGGGTGGAGAGTTCTGTAGATGTCTATTAGGTACACTAGGTCCAGAGCTCAGTTCAAGTCCTGACTATTGTTGTTAGTTTTCTGTCTTGTGTTCGGTCTAATATTGACAGTGGGGTGTTAAAGTCTCCTACTATTATTGTGTGGGAGTCTAAGTCTCATTGCAGGTCTCTAAGAACTTGCTTTATGAATCTGGGTGCTCCTGTATTGGGTGCATATTTATTTAGGATAGTTGGCTCTCCTTGTTATGTTGATCCCTTTACCATTATGTAATGCCTTTCTTTGTCTTCTTTGATCTTTGATGGTTTATAGTATGTTTTATCAGAGACTAAGCATTGCAACCTCTGCTTTTTTTGCTTTCCATTTGCTTGGTAAATATTCCTCCATTCCTTTCTTTTGAGCCTATGTGTGTCTTTCCACATGAGATGGGTCTCCTGAATACAGCACACTGATGGGTCTTGACTCTATTCAATTTGCCAGTCTGTGTCTTTTGATTGGGGCATTTAGCCTGTTTACATTTAATTTAATATTGTTATGTGTGAATTTGATTCTATCATTATGATGCTACCTGGTTATTTTGCATATTACTTGATGCAGTTTCTTCATAGTGTCGATGGTCTTTACAGTTTGGTATGTTTTTGAAGGGCTGGTACTGGTTTTTCCTTTTCATATTTAGCACTTCCTTCAGGAGTTCTTGTAAGGCAGGCCTGGTGGTGATAAAATCTCTCAGCATTTGCTTGTCTGTAAAGGATTTTATTTCTCCTTCGCTTATGAAGCTTAGTTTGGATATGAAATCCTGGATTGAAAATTCTTTTCTTTAAGAATATTGTATATTGGCCCCCACTCTCTTCTGGCTTGTAGGTGTTCTGCAGAGAGATCCGCTGTTAGTCTGATGGGCTTCCCTTTGTGGGTAACCCAACCTTTCTCTCTGGCTGCCCTTAGCATTTTTTACTTCATTTCAACCTTGGTGAATCTGACAATTATGTGTTTTAGGGTTGCTCTTCTCAAGGAGTATCTTTGTGGTGTTCTCTGTATTTACTGAATTTGAGTGTTGGCCTGTCTTGCTAGGTGGGGTAAGTTCTTCTAGATAATATCCTGAAGAGTGTTTTCCAACTTGGTTCCATTCTCCCTGTCACTTTCAGGTATACCAGTCAAACATAGGTTTGGTATTTTCACATAGTCCCATATTTCTTGGAGACTTTGTTCATCCCTTTTCATTCTTTTTTCGCTAATCTTGTCTTCATGCTTTATTTCATTAAGTTGATCTTCAATCGCTGATATCCTTTCTTCTGCTTGAGTGATTCAGCTATTGATACTTGTGTATGCTTCACAAAGTGTTCATGCTGTGTTTTTCAGCTCCATCAGGTCGTTTATGTTCTTCTCTAAACCAGTTATTCTAGTTAGCAATTCCTCTAAGCTTTTTTCAAGGTTCTTAACTTCCTTGTATTGGGTTAGAACACGCTCCTTTAGCTTGGAAGAGTTTGTTATTACCCACTTTCTAAAGCCTACTTCTGTCAATTCATAAAACTCATTCCCCATGCCTTGCTGGCGAGGAGTTGTGATCCTTTGGAGGAGAAGAGATGTGTTCATTTTTGGAATTTTCAGCTTTTTTGCGCTGGTTTTTCCTTATCTTCATGGATTTATCTACCTTTGGTCTTTGATGTTGGTGACTTTCAGATGGGTTTTTTGTGTGCATGTCCTTGTTATTGATGTTGAAGCTATTCCTTTCTTTTTGTTAGTTTTCCTTCTAACAGGACCCTCTGCTGCAGATCTGCTGGAGTTTGCTGGAGATCCACACCAGACCCTGTTGGCCTGGGTATCACCAGCAAAAGCTGCAGAACAGCAAAGATTACTGCATGTTCCTTTCTCTGGAAGCTTCGTCCCAGAGGAGCACCCACCAGATGCCAGCCAGGGCTCTCCTGTATAAGGTGTCTGTCGACTCCTGCTGGGAAGTGTCTCCCAGTCAGAAGGCACAGGGATCAGAGACCCACTTGAGGAGGCAGTCTATCCCTTAGCAGAGCTCAAGCACTGTGCTGGGAGATTCACTGCTCTCTTCAGAACTGGCAGGCAGGCAAAACGTTTAGGTTTGCTGAAGCTGTGCCTATAGCCACCCTTTCCCTCAGGTGCTCTGTCCCAGGGAGATGGGAGTCTTATCTATAAGCCCCTAACTGTTGCTGCTACTTTTCTTTCAGAGATGCCCTGCCCAGCCAGGAGGAATCTAGAGAGGCAGTCTGGCTACAGGGTCTTTGCTGAGCTTCGGGAGGGGGGGTCCCTTAGTTTGAAATTTCCAGTGGCTTTGTTTATATTGTGAGGGAAAAACCACCTACTCAAGCCTCAGTATTGGAGGACGTCCCTCCCCCTGCCAAGCTCAAGTGTCCTAGGTTGACTTCAGACTGCTGTGCTGGCAGTGATAATTTCAAGCCAGTGGATCTTCACTTGCTGGGCTCCGTGGGGGTAGGATCCACTGAGCTAGAACACCTGGCTCTCTGGTTTCAGGCCCCTTTCCAGGGGAGTGAATGGTTATTTCTCACTGGCATTCCAGGCACCACTGGGGTATGAAAAAACACTCCTACAGCTAGTTTGGTGTCTGCCCAAACGGCTGCCCGGTTTTGTGCTTGAAACCCAGGGCCCTAGTGGTGTAGTCACCCAAGGGAATCTTCTGGTCTTCAAGTTGTGAAGATCATGGAAAAAGCATAGTATCTGGATCAGAATGCAGCATTCCTCATGGCACAGTCCTTCATAGCTTCCCTCAGCTATGGAAGAGAGTTCCCCGATCCCTTGCACTTCCTGAGAGGTGACACCCCGCCCTGCTTCAGCTTGCCCTCCATGAGCTGTGCCCACTGTCTAACCAGTCCCAATGAGATGAATCAGGTACTTCAGTTGGAAATGCAGAAATCACCCACCTTCTGCATTGATCACAGTGGGAGCTGCAGACTGAAGCTGTTCCTATTGGGCCATCTTGCCAGCCACCAACTTAGTACAGTTTTAACATGTGCCTTGAATTGTGTTCAGCACTTTTACACTTATTTCTGTATCTTTAAAACACAGTTTGAGATATCAAGCATCCTCCCAGCAATGTCAGCAGCTCACTTTGCAACACTGAACCATACAACAGTCCTTGGCCTCTCGGTCTGCAGAGTGGGCACAGACACCTATAACTAATTGAAAGAGATAACATCTAAGAGAGCTCCCAGATCCAGGATTCTTTTCTCTTGAGCAAGACATTTCAACGACTCTTCTGGGCTTGACTTTCTCATCTGTAAAACAGTTTTACCACCTTTCATCGAATTCAACACAGGATTTGACAAACATCAACCCAAAGGCCCATTTTTGCACAGCCCACACACTAAGAATATTTCTTCACATTTTTAAATGGTTAAAAAAAATCAAAAGAAGAATAATATCTCATGGCATATGAAAATTATGAAATTAAAATTCCATAAAAGAAATGTTACTAGACGCTTGTTTATTCAAGCAATATCTACAGTTACACAGCAGCGCAGTTTAGTAGTTGCAACAGAGGCTGGATGGCCTGAGAAACCTTAAATATTTACTATTTGGCCTTTTATGTTAAAAAGATTGCCAACCCTCGATTTCATCCATTATCATTTGTAAGATGCATGATTTTTATATACAACTAAAGCAAAAAAAAAAAAAACCCACCAAATTAAACTAGACCCCAATGCTTTCATAATACTTAGATTTTTCAAACTTTAGATCTATAAAAGTTATTTTAGATTCTTTAAATATAGAGCCATATCACCTATCTCACTTGTGAATACATAAAAAGAAAAATACATGCAAAATAATTAGGTTAAGATATTCCTTAAGCATCTTCCTATTCAACAACTAAATCTTCGGAATCACTTTTTGATTCAAAATCACATTTGTCCTTGTTTTAAACACAATGCTGTCCTCAGTGCCTCTGTGTCACATTGCTTAAAAGAATGCTTTGCTATTGTCTTAAGATTTTCTTTCCAGCTGCTCACACCTGTGCTGCAAGTTCTGATTTTAATCCACATGCTGTGACGACCACCTTATGACTGCTGCCAGGCCAGAGGCGACTTTAACAAATATCCCAATTTCAGAGATGTTTAACAGTGGAGGGGAAATGACATGAATAATAAACTTTTTCAAAATTAAAACCATCGTCCTCTGGCTCCCAAGCAGCAAAGAACAAAACAGATAAAAGTTCTGTCCTCAAGGAGCTGCGATGGTTTAGGAGGATAATAAAAAGTATATATATATATGGGTTGTATCAGTGGGTAATGAGTGGGTGATGAACGTATTAAAGTAAAATAAGCAGAGTGGGAGAAGGAGGAGGAAGAGGAAGAGAAGGAGAGGAGAAGAATGAAGAGAAGGATAGAGAAGAGGATGGAGGAGGGAGGAGAGAGAGTTGGGGAAGAAAGTGGAGAAGGAGGGGTAGGAAGAGAGAGAGAATGAAGAGAGGAGGAAAGGAGGAGAAGGAGAAAGAGAAGAAGAAAATGAGGGAAAGTGCTATTGAGGTGGGGTATTGCCAACCAAAAACAAATCAGAGAAAAAAATATCTCCAGATATGTTGCAATTATGAGGGAATTAGAAAAGAGAATCCTAACCCCCCATATACAGCTACGACCAGCCGCATATGCATCTGAAGAGGGAAACTTTTATTGGCAGAAGGAGACATTCACATAAGCTGCTAGGAAACAGAATTCACTGGTGTCAGAGTCTCGAAGCCGGCATTGGGGTCAGTTCACTGGTAGAGGTGCTGTTACTGGCAGGTTCTTTCCAGATCATCTTATCTAAATTCACTGTCCTGACCTGGGGCTGTGGTTTCTGATGGCTGCTGTGTGGGGGGTTCATCCTGGTGGTCTGTCAGGCTGTGAAAGCCCAGGTGAAGAGTGTTTCCTGGGGCTCTGAATTTCCATGGTCCTCATTCACTCTGGGTGGCTGTGTCGAGGCAAAAGAGAGATGATTCCTTGGCCCAAGGACCTCAGTGGGCAGCCTCGGCAGCTCCTGACTCTGTCTAATGAGTATGAAGACAGACAGGTCCCAGGATGCAGCAGGTGCCTGCTGGAGGCAGGTGGATGCAGGACTCCACACTGTCTCCAGAGATAATTACATTCCTTGTGTGAAACAGGTTGGGTCGGGGTTTCCCTCACTTGCAGCCAGAAGCATCCTAAGTGAAACACAAAGAGGTTCTGCTGGGCACAGAGTCCAGGGCAGAACAGCCGAGAATGTGGGGAAAGCCAGGATTTGGACAATCAAACATCACAGAGGCCCAGAAGCCAAGCTCTCACCACCAGCATGACCTTGACGATCCCAAGTCAGGCAGTCCTCATGGAAGGAGGGTGGGGCCCAGTGTGAGTGCAGAGCAAGGACTCAGGACCTCAGGCCGTTTCCTAGTGTACAGGGTGACAAGAGGCAAGGGTACCAGCCAGAGAGCACAGAAGCCCACATGGAGCCTGAGCTTCTGCACATACTAGCTGTGTCCCCTTAGACAAACCCACACCTCTCTCTAAATCAGTTCCCTTCTCTGCCACATATGGATGGTAAAAGGACCCACCTCTAGGGTTACCACATGGACAGATGAGATCACCCTTGCCAGGTGCTTTGCACAAGGCTTGGCCAAGTTGAGTAGGTGACAACTATGAATGCAACTCAGCCTTGTCTGTTCTCCTGTACTGCTGCCTGGTTGCCACACCCTGTCTGACTTTCAGATGCAAGCTGGGGTGCCCTCTCCTCCAGGAAGCCTTCCCGGCTGTCTTCCCACTCCAGGTCTAGGAAGGTGTCTTCTCTGTGCTTCCATCTACCACGATTTTAAAACCTGCCCCTAACACCTGTTAGTTACAGTATGTGGCACGTGGTAGGTACTCAACGGTTGTTGAATGAACAAACTGAAAAAGCGGGCGCTGGGTTCCGGGAACAAGGCAGAGGCTTATTTATCAAAACCGAGGACCAACAGATAAGTGGTGGGAAGGACTTGGTGCTGAATTTCCTGATGCCTTTTCCCACACACTCCTGGTGGTATTGGTCTCAGAGGTGTTTTTCATTCATGCAACAAATATTACTAAGCTCCTACAGTACTCCACACTCTGTTCTTCACATGAAGATGCAGCAGTGAACAAGATAATCGTAATTCCTGATCTCTTAGAGCTTGTTATGTTCTAGTGGCAGAAACAGACATACAAGGAAATACATAAAATATGAGATAATTGCAGATCAAGTTATTGGGAAGAAAAGAAATGAATGTAGTGAGGGAGAGGGACTGGGGCAGGGAGCTCCTTTTGTAGTCAGGGAAGACATTTGAACAGAAATTGGCATGAATGATGAGAGGGAAGGAAGCCAGGCCAAGACCTGAGAAAGGACTTTCCACAGAGAGGGAACAGACAGCCAGTGCAAAGGTCCAGAGGCAGGATCAAGCCTGATATGTTAGAGACACGGAAAGAAACCAGGGAGGTGGAGCTTGGGGAGCAAGAGGAAAGGATGGTAGGAGGGTGGAAGGCAAAGGGCAAGGGGAGAAGAGGGAGGCCAGTGAGGATGTGTCACGCCTGTCCGGGTGGAAGGTGGTGATGGCCTGGACAAGAGCCATGACAGGGGGATGGAGGGAACTGGGACTGGAACATATTTTGGAAGCAGAGTCAACAGGACCTTGTGACCTCATTTGGAAATGGGATTCTTATAGACGCAAGTTAAGATGAAGTCATTAGGACGGGCCCAATCCAAAATGACTAGTGCCCTCATACAAAGAGAAGAGAGATGGAGACAAACACATGGAGAGAAGGCCAGGTGATGAGAAGGACAGAGACTGGAGTGACATAGCTACAAGCCAATGAACATCAGGGGCTGCTGGGGACACCAGGAGCTAAGAGAGCACAGAGGGGCAGTCACACGGCCTTAGCTGGGAGAACGAAGACGGGGATATTTTCTCTCCAGCTTTACCCTGGTTGGCCCTGGCTGAGCACACACACCCTGAGCCCTGCTCCAGGAATGTCTGCCATGAGTCGTGGATGGAAGATTCCTGCCCTGGCATGATTTGCCCTCTCTCTCTGCCTTCTGTGTCTGACACCTGCATGTGAAGTTATGCATTATCGCCATGCTAGCTCTTCCTTGAGGATTTCTGTCTCCTGTCTTTGTCAGAAGGCACCTCCTATTACTTCAAAGAAAATACCAATAGCACCGCCCTCTGTTTTACCATTTGCAAAGGGACTTTGTTTACTTTGTCTCTCCTTTGAGCCTCACAAGTAATAATAACAGCTAATATTTATTGAGTACTTACAAGGCATTGGCACCAAGCTAAGGGCTTTACTTATGGTGATGAGTTTTGTCATGTCCTCCAAAAAAGAGTGTTGAAGTCCTAACCTCCAGAACCCGTGAAGGTGACCTTATTTGGACATAGGATTCTTGCAGATGCAATCAAGTTAAAATGAAGTCGTTAGGACAGGCCTTAATCCAATATGAGTGGTGTCCTTATAAGAAGAGAAGAGACACAGGGACAAACACGCAGAGAAGAGGCCACATGGCCGCAGAGATTGGAGTGACGCAGCTGCAAGCCTATGAATGTCAAGGATTGCTGGGAACACCAGGAGCTGAGAGAAGGGCACAGAGCAGATCCCCACCTGCAGTCTGTTATGATTTGAATGTTTTTATCTCCTCTAAAACTCAGGTTGAAACCTAATCCCCAGTGCAACAGCGCTGGGAGGTGGGACCTAATGGATGCTGCTTAGGTCATGAAGGCAGAGGCCTCATGGATTAATGCTGCTATAAGAAGGGCTTTCAGGAGGGCCGTCTCTCTCTGTCTCTCCCTCTCCGGGGGGGGGGGGGGGGGGGGGGGGGGGGGGGGGGGGGGGGGGGGGGGGGGGGGGGGGGGGG